>SSNS01000405.1:440641-457038 GCA_006937985.1 Aphyosemion australe | reverse complement strand
ATCTAACTCAGGCAATTATATCAACAGACAAAATTCCGATTTTGGGTGGAATATCCCTTTAAACTCATTCTTCTGAGTACTTTCAGGTATTATTGTCAGGATCTTGGTCCAAATTTTGTAATTTGAACATTTTCTGGGTTTATTTATCTTAAGAAAGCAGACAGTCTCCAGATGTAATGAAAAACCGCCAAAGACAACATTATTATTCCCACTTTTGCATTTTCTTTGCAGACCCCGGTAGTAAAAAGCTTGATTGATGATGTTGTCAGAGTGTCGAGCACTGCCCTTTTTGCCACATTTACATTTGTTAAATCGCCGCCAGTGGAGGAAGCGATCTTGGCACTTGTGCCATTTGCAGAGATTAATCAGCATAAGTAAATGAAATGAAGGAAAGGTGATTAGATGGGTCCGTGGGGATTTTGTTTCTCTGACAAAAGGTTTTCAACATTTTCCTCTGCCAAGCATCTATTGGCTTCCTAATCCATATCAGATGTCTGGGTGTTATCAGGACTTAAAACAGTTGTTATCTGGAGCAGCAACCCTGCTGGAGACAATGCCACACAGTAATCAGCTCTGCTTAGAGTTATATTGATTCCCTCTATTTATTCAGTGTTGTTTCTTTAATCAGCACTACCGCTTTAAGAAATATGACAGCAGGTTGCGTTCTAGTTATTCCAATAGGTCACATATCTCTTGAAAAGATTAATACACTTAGAAACTCACTCGAGATCAAATAAAGACATTTAAAGCTTGCACCATTACAGCCGAGCTGCTAAAACGTCTTCTTCAGTGCATCAAAGAAAAACCTTCATTAACAAAGAGAGCGTTTGAGTAAAATAATAAAAAAAAACTCACTGCAGTGTGAGGAGCACAGATGGTTTTCTTAGACTGTGCTGAAATTTTTCAGCTAGAGGGTTTTTGAAGGAGGGTGGAGCGCTTGTGCCGTCTCCTGCTGCAAGTTTCCTAAATTACACTATGCGGGTCTTTTTCAAAGGAAGCAAAAGTAGGCCTGCGGCGTAGCTAATTTGTGTATAATATCAGCTGAAACAATGAATCTCCTGTGAAGCACCATCAGGACTCTTGTCTTTGACAATTTGTAGTGCTGGAACTGAAAACCTTGTCAATTATATGCCAATACTCGACAAATGATTGCTTTTTTAACATTTTATTTTTGCTACTCGTGTGTTTTGTATACAAAAAAGGCACTACTTTCTTGGTAAACAAAGCCATTTGAACTAAATACTGTAATTCATGGTAAAAATTTGACCTCACCTCACGCTATTTATGCAGAATAAGCTTTAGGTCGTAATTTAAATGTCCCATATATGGAGATGGTTAGGAGATTGCAGAAGAGTGATACGCTGATTTATGTGAGACAAGGTGAATATTGTGCAAATTTTGGGACTTGAGTGTTTTTAAAAGTTGGTTACTGTAGCCTAAGGCTGGGAATATACTTGCTTTTTTACCTTGTGTTGATGCAGGCAGCTACACTGCATGTAGTACTGGAGGGCTCTGCTAGGGGGCACAGTACAGAACTCAAACTGGATAGAGTGCTGGATTTGTAGGGTACAAACGGTACAAACCTTATATATACAGTCTTTGGTACAAACAGAACAAACATGGTGAGATCAGCAGATTAAGATGTTCAAAATATGAGCGCACAGCAAGGATGGAGTGTTTCAATTTCGTTTTTACAACAGCGAATTAAAACAGACACTAGGGGGTGCTAAAAGTAAACCAAAACCGCAGAGTTTTCATTTAAACCAGACACGGCGTAACAATGGCGATTATACCTCACTCCTTTTGCCTATGAGACAGTTGAACCCCGTACTGGTTACTTGCATATTGCAGCTTCAGAAAAGGCTGCGTTAATTTCAGAGGACGCGCACAAACACACACTTCAAACAAACGCAAGTTACGCGAGGCAGCCATGATAATCACACATACGCGTTATTAAAAACAAGTATATATTCCCAGCCTAAGTTGACGTAATTGGCAAGTTTCATTACAAGCTGTGTCCAAATAAATTATTTAAATTCAGGGAATTTTGCTAACTTTATTGAACAATATAGACCTTTGCTAAGTAGGTTGCATCTGCAGGTAAATCTGGAGCTTTTTCTTAGAGGGCACCACCTACAGGCAGAAAAAAATTATTGCACATGAAGCCCTTCTCCCTAATTCTGTGATTGCGGCTTGAAGCAAAGCCTCTCGTTCGTGAATGCGCACGTCTAGCCGGACAACAAAGCTAAAACACATTGTTTTACAGCTATGTTTCTCACGTTATGCTGTTTATATATATACATAATAATTTGTCCACGTGAAATGTCGCCAACGTTTCGTCAATCTATGTACTTCCGCAAACGTGCGTGTATGCTCTGTATTGACATCTGTGCGTAAGCGTCATGTCGCACGCTATTGGCTAAGGGTGAGTGGTGGTCAATTCAAATTGTATGGGTTTTTATGGTATAGGGGGAGGGGGGCATAGCAAAAAAATGACATATTGCTTACATTACATCACAGTACCGTACAGGGATTTCTGAAAAAAATCATACATAATTCCTGAAAGGGTGAAAACTCTGCATTTAATTCAGACTTTTTTTTATGATCATGAACAAAATATTATGTTTAGAAAACACACTCTTATGGCATTTTGTATTACTGACAAGGAAGATATCAAGTTAAACAAAAGAAAGGCTCAGAATCTAAATCATTAATCATTTTGTCATTAACTAATTTTTGCATTGAGTTATTCTTGAATTAATTTGGAAAGAAAATCCAAGTCTCAAAATACATATCCAAGTCTACATGTTTTTTCATTAATGTTTATTTTTTCATGAGACTAGTTTATTTTGGCTTTTATTAAACAGCGACAGTCACAGACAAACTTCACCATTTTTAGAGCACAGAAAAACTGTAAAACATAATTTTTTAGTCAGAAAATTTGGCTCGTGGATTGATGAAATCTTGTCTCAAATTTAGAAACGACTTGAGTACTGCTTCACACAAGCTTAGCGTTTCACACGCTGTTTTTCTGTGGTTGGCACAATGCCCTTGAACCAAACACAAGAAGAGCTGAACTCATATGAAATTCCTATTCATGAACGAAAATACAGAGACACCCAGCAAAAAGGAGAGGGAGCTTTTCTTCTCTGCACAGAACGTCTGCCGTTCTGCTGATTTGATTTAGCATCAATAAATCTAAATACAACCCCTCAGAATTAGTGGAAAATGCAATCATTTGCCCTTCTAAGGCTGCCTCTTTTTCATAAAGGCTTGATTTGAATTTTTAAAATAAATTTCTTGCTCTGGTCAGAATCAAAGCACGCCTACCATTCAGATGCGAGTCAGAAGGTTGAATGAGCTTCACTTTTTAAAAAAAAACTGATTGCAGACTGAAGAAGGGATGCACTTTCACATGTGAGATCAGAAGATTTTATATATTTTTTTCCCACGCAATCTGCTAAACAACTGCTTCCTGTCACTCAAGGTTACAAGCTTTTCCTCTGCTTTATAGACACGGAGATAACGTTAACGCAAAATGACAAGAAAGCCAGACAAAATGTCAGACTTTTCTTCTCAATGTCTAATTTCCAACTTGTTTAATTTTCTGGCTCTGTTGTAAATTTAACTGTCTCCTCTTTAATAATCAGTGAAGGTGCCTATTTCTGCTCTCACGTCCTTTAGCCACACAAAAGATTAACCTTTGCTTCACAAGGAAGAAGGACAAAAGATAAGAAGATAGTTATTTTTTTTTTCCTCCTGCGGTGCCTACTTCCTTGGCGACCTAGTTAACTTTTATATTAAAAATAAAACCCTCCTAAAATAGAGCGAATAACCTTTTTGTATCTCGCAGGTAAAACAGTTTAGGAACTAAAAGGCCACCATGCAGCAGACTATTTTTAAAGTCTAAAGGCTCTGGATCTGCTGGAGTTCAACACTTACTGCAATTTCACTGCTGCATGATCCATTTCTATGCTTTGTGATATTATAACAGACATGGGTTAGTTATTTTAGAGAATAATGAGGGCAATTTGCCAACTATACGTAGGTAAATGAAAAAGCTATATTAAAAAAAAAATAATAATGAATGGATCTGATTTTTAATTAAATAATGCATGCAAAAAACAGTGGCGCCCCAAAGGGGTGGCCAGGGGTGGCCCCTAGAAAATTGCTGCCACCCCCTCCAGGGAAGACCAGTGTTCTTTAATAAATCATATTAACGTTCACTCAAACCTTAAATCTTATTTAATCAAGACATAAATAACCCAATAAAAAATTATACATTTAATGAGTATAGAAAGAATCAGAATAAGAAAAATGTATGTTCCTGCTGCTCACCATTAAAAAAAGTTTAATTCTACATTTTTTGTGAAAGCAGCAACAGGCAAATTAAACAAATATAAAATTCAAATAAAACTTTTTGAAATTTTTAAAATGTATTTTTCTGATATTTTTGTATTTCTCAAATGCATATTGTTTTTTTAATAAAAAAAGAATAAAGGAGCATGCAATGCATCGCCACAGGCTAAACTCTCCCAGAGTTACGGCAAGGACCTATTTGGTGTGCCACCCCAAAATTTTTTCTGGCCCCATCTGGCCACCCTTATCAAAATTGACTGTGGGCACCCCTGGTAAAAAAAACATTCACTTTTCCTTGAACTACCTAGAATATAAGCCATTGATAATCTCACAATATAATTGAAAAAATTAAACATATTGTTTATTAAAGCTTTTAATTTTCAAAATCATGCTTTTGGATTTTTCATTCAAGCTCAGAATCCAAATTTTTTAATATGGGCTCCATCAGCATCATCATTTCTCAAGAGGTGTTTGCACAGAATGACTTTAGCATCATTTAACAAGTCAAGAGGTGCACTTTACCCACTCAGAGCTAGAGCACCAGCTTGGCTCTGCAAAACGGAGCAAACGAATCATTTTAGCATCAGCTGTTCTGTTTAGAAACAGGAGCTGTAGGGTGTTTAAGTGCAAAACCCTAAAGCAAAACATACATTTGCATTTCATCACAACATTTCTTTCATGGCAGGATATATAATTCATATCCGTTTTGTAACTAGTGCAAAAACAAACAAGCATTGCTTTCACTTTCTGAGGATAACTTACTGAGGATTTCTGGAGCTGGAGAGAGATTCTTGTCACACTGTGGCGTTTCAAAACAAGAGGTTAGGAAAACATGACCTTCTGGTCTGAAGCAATATGGTGTGGAAAAAACAGATGTTTTTTTTTGCTAATTCCCTGTGCAAAAAAATCCAAACAAGTTGAAAATATCAGCAGAGAAAGTCTGCGCCAGTGAGAGGAGATAACACGTGTTGGAGGGGTTTAAAGTGGTGCACTTGATAGAGTTGGACAAGAAAACGCATCGTAATGCCTAATCAGATTACTGGGTTTGAGAAAAATGAGTCGAATGAATCATCTTTGGCAGGAACAGATAACCAAGCAATTATGATTTAGGATCCATGATGTGTTCAGGAGAGTTTTAGGGTTATTTAGGTGGCTGCAGCGGGACAGATGACCGAAAAACAAGTAGAGGAAAACAGAAGTCAGCTCTGGTGGATGGAAAAGGTTTGTTTTAGGAGGCTAAAAGAACATAGAAATATAAATAAATAAATAAATAGATTCAAAACTTAAAAGACGTGGAAAATATTTTAAATAACTTCATTCACCCAAAATGTATGTATTTACTTATTAATTTCTAATCTGTTATTAAATAAGAAATACATGAGACTTCCTATTTTAATATACTGGTCATAAAATTTAACTAAATAAGTTTTAAATAAGTGATATAAAGACGATAAACATTATTATTATTTTTAGAGATACTAACCATTATTAGGTAGTAGGGATGTGCAAAGCAGCCAGTATTTGTATGTGTATTTGTATTTGTTGAGGGGGGAAAGTATTTGTATGTGTATTTAAAGTTATTCGAGTAAAACTCAAAATGGGTGTAAAAATCCATTTTTTTGCGTTACACTTATACACTATAACTTTTGTGCCACATTAGAAGTGTAACGCAAAAAAAAGAATGGATTTTTACACCTATTTTGAGTTTTACTCGAATACAAATACTTTCCCCCTCAACAAATGCTTTGCCACCTCTATTAGGTAGCTTAGTTATCTGCAAGGTGCCTTTGATGAAAACTTTCTCTAATATGATTGGTCAATATGCTCCTTCTATAAATGGACCCTGAACCAAACACCAGAAAACCACAGAGTGATGGATCCATTTGATCTTGTTTCCATTTAGTCAAATTAATAAGAAATTAATAAAATAAAAGTCTGATTTATGTTCCTGTTGCTACATCTAACTGTAAAATTGCTGCACGTTTGTTACCTTTTGTTTGAAACGCGTTTTATTGAACCTTTGCTTTGATTTTTAAATAATAATAATAAAAAAGATATTTCTTAGAATATTACCTCCACCTCTGGTTCATGGTATTTTTGTTTTAAGTTCCTAATGTTTACAGTTGAAGTGTTTTTTTTAACTGTCATTATAAAAATCAAATTAAGTAAATGAAAGATTTCAATCTCAGATGCTTTTTTCCCCTTTTGACGGTTTATCATTCATCACAAAAATTCCAATTTAATTTTAATAAGACGGTTATATTTCACTGAGTCGTATTTGATGAAACATACTTTTGAATGAAAAGGATATGACCTACTTTCCACTTACTAATTCAATTTTTACACACTCTTCAGAACGTGAAATGACATTTTCCTCTTGATGTTTACTTACTAAACAGAACGATTGTTTTCTGCTCTAAAGAAATCCTATTTCTTCACCTGAAACATGCTTTTTTCAGTGATTTTTCTCCTTTTTTTACTGTTAAAAGCAGCAAATGCTTATCAGCCGAGACAAAAAGGAACACACCAGAAGTTCTAAGCATGCTTCTAAACGCGGATCAGTCTCCAGCGAAGATAATTCAGGTCTCATCGTCTGATCTGGTCTCGAGGATTGCCCACAGACTCAAAAGATGCATTTTTGTAGAAACCTCCAAGCATTTCCATGGCTGAGATTAACCCCGACCTCTGCTGTTTGATGTGGTCAGCTCATACAAAGTGCCAGAATCAACTCAAACCAGTCCATATGCTAATGCTCCCACTTGTGTGTGTGAGGCACACGAGGATGGGTGCAGCGCTAGCTTTCTTCTTAACAGCTTCCAGCCAAGGATGATGTCACTTCTTCTTGCCCTGCAGAGGATTAATCAGTCTCCTGCACGCCCGAAGGGCCCCTAAGGAGTTATCAGTCTTTAATAGTTGTCTCTATCGCGGCTGATTCAATCTGTAACACCATTCCAGGCCCTGTTGTGAGCATAAAACAAACACAGGCCCACTTAATCATTTCTGTCGTTGGAAGTGAAGAAAAATCCTCCACAAGCCTTCACAGTTATGTTCTAGTTGCAGAGCATTAATATCAGAGCAGACAAAGTGCTGCTCCTTGCAAGAGGTATGATCGCACACACACACACATGAAAGGAGGCTGAGATTCACACACACCCGCGGGCTTTAGAGACTCACACACACGGCTCAGTGTGCCACTTCCTCATCTCCTGCTGCTCTGTCCTTAAACCTCTTCACCCTCTGTGCAGGGAGTAGACACTGTGCTCTTTTCTCTTTGTCATGGTAATAACACTAAGCCTAACTGTCCCCCATTTTGCCTGTCAACTTACATTTATTTTGTTTTCCTCTTTGCTTTTCCTCCTTTGGCATGTACTGTCAGATTTCTCGGGGTATGTTTAAGTCCTTCCCAGTATCACTCACCGCTCCTGGAACCAATTATATTATCCGGCCTGTCTATTTTTATATGGAGACGGACAGGGAAGAATCTCGATCTTCTCTCCCTTCTATCTGCATCCCTTTTCTAGCCTAACCCTAAAATCCCACTTGAGAGGTTTTCATTCACTAATTAGTTTAAAACTCAGCCTTGATAAGCGCGATCTCTCTGGTACCTCTCACCTGGACGGCGTGTATACGGGTCTACTTGTTGGCGACACCAAGAAACTGCTGGGGGACACATTAATCTAGTGTGGTGTATTGCAGCAGAATGCTTGCCTCAGTGCCTAACAGCATTGTCCGAGCTTTCACCCCTGGCTATCTGTTGTGCTTTGGCTTAAGGCTTATCCTCAGGACTCTGCTGGGTTGCTGGGCCAAGGAACACAAACAACTCAGACTT
Source organism: Aphyosemion australe (assembly GCA_006937985.1). Taxonomy (NCBI): domain Eukaryota; kingdom Metazoa; phylum Chordata; class Actinopteri; order Cyprinodontiformes; family Nothobranchiidae; genus Aphyosemion; species Aphyosemion australe. The sequence continues at coordinate 448,850 of SSNS01000405.1, read as the reverse complement.
TTTTCTGTCTATCTATGGAAAACTGTCCACGCTTTACCTTCGTCCAGGTTCTACAAAACATTCTACAAGGTGTAAATGTTCACCTATTCACTCAACCGCTCATGCAGTGCTTTATATTTTATATTTGCACTCTATACAGCACTTCTATGCTCTCACCCGTGCACTGATCGGGGAGATCGGGGTTATAGGAGCTTGGGATCAAACCCCTGATTGGGGAGACAACTTCTCCTCCACTAGGCTAAAGCTGTCTGTCTATTTGGTAATCTCTGACAGGTCTCTCTCTCTGCTGCTATCTAAATATTTATGTTTGTTTACCTGTTTTGCTCTCCCGCAGAGCTCTTTAGTAGTCTCAGCCGATTTTTTTTCCCTGCAACTCGACACACATCACCACCTGAATGAATTTATCTCCAGCTCTGAATCTGATCGTGCACTTTTTTTATTTCCTGACACCATGGGGTATTTTAAAGCCTAATAGATATCAGCTGCATAAGGAGGTCGCCATGTAACGATTCTCCCGCTCTGCAAGAGTTGCAAATTAGGGACCTGTTTTGGATTTTGTAGCAGCCGTCGGAGCCTTGTATGAATGAGAGGTCCTGCTGTGCCGTATCGAGAGTAAGCAAACTTGCAAATTTTCCCCTGGAAATTTGCTGGTTTATAATATAGCTTATTTGGTTTGGGGAGGAGAGTGTTTAAAATGAGAGTATTTCATTTTACCCTAGAGGAGCCTGTTATCAGGAGCAATACGGTTTTCTACTTATTACATTCAAATCTATGTTGTTTTTTTTTCTTTATTAGAAAGTTTTCTGGTACATTTAAGAATCAAAGTCCTTTTTAAACCATCATACCCCAAAAGGCACTTGGTGTCAGTGAAAACATGTCGGCTATGACACACACACGCACACACACACACACACACACACACACACACACACACACACACACACCATAATCTAGCATCAGTTGATTATTCGCTGGAACATTAATTTCATTCACACATTTGCAGAAAATTTTTAGTTTTTTTATTACGCAAGTTTTTATTATACAAGCTGGTAATTTAAAAATTTTTTAAGAAGCAACTGTGGAAAATAATAAAAATGAAAGTGCTTTACTGTGTGTGTCACACATGGCTCCGCCCACTTCATCCATCCTTCTCAGTAGGGTGTTTTTATAGTTTCCTCTCCTGTTATTAAAAGTTAAAAAAAATCCCTAAAGTTAATCACCGTTTGTGTTGTGGAATTCCTAAAGAGGAAAATATTAACTTATGGTGGATTTATAAGTTCTGATTAATGTTTGTCATAACATGTAAAAGGCAGATGTTCAAAAAGATTTTTTTTATCTTATACCATAAAATTTTTTTAAAAATTCAAACTTGTTTTTACCTTTTTCTCACCTAAGGCAACCCAGGGGTGTCAATTATATTTAATTTTTTTTATGCATAACATCACATACCTGAATGGATCTGCAGCTGATTCTGGAACTATTCTTGACTACACAAACGCTGGAAAAAATTCAAAAAAACAACAAAGATTTATGTAAATAAGAATAAAACAAATACAAAAGTTGTAAAAATCAAACTAATTGTTTAAATCAATTTCAAATACAGATGTATTACTGAAAATTTGGACTCATGTAATACAGCCCATTCATTTGGCAGTTTGTAACTTGTGAGCAAAATTGAATGAATTACTTTGATTCTATTTAAAATGTATTTTAGTGGTTTTCTGTCAGCACAGGGACTTAACACCCATCTTGTGGCGTAAAAAACTAACACAAAAACAACCTAAACAAACTATTTATTTATTTATTTATTTATTTATTTATTCTTTTATTAACCAGGAAGGTCCCATTGAGATTAAAAACCTCATCTTCAAGGGAGTCCTGGTCAAGAGGCAGCAAAAGATAGTCACAAAATTTCTCAGTTACACAGTTAAAGTTATATACAAAACTATAGAAGGCAGTTACAACACAGGGAATTCGTCTCAAGTGTTCTCAATCTGGTATTCAAGGAGAAAAGCTCGGCTAATTTCCAGTTTTCCTGCAACCGGTTCTATGAAGAAGGAGCAGAGTGAACAAAGGCGGTGAATAAGTTGTGATGGGAGTCATTTTTAGATTATGACAGTGTGTGTGTGTGTGTGTGTGTGTGTGTGTGTGAGTGTGATATCCAACATGTTTTCACTGACACCAACTAGCCCAATATATTTTCATCCCCTACTTTCCAGGGCTCCTTTGTTTCACGGAGGTTCTGATAAAACTCAGAGACCTGATTGAAATTCCACCTGCTGCATTCAAACTTGTCCCCAAGTTTCAGCTAAAAAGCCATCCTATATAATTTGCCTAATAGCAGTGAAGCTGTCAAAAACTCCCCGACCAGGGTAATGCACTCATTGGCTTGAAAGCAGCTCGTTCAGATGGACTCAACAACGTGTCAGAAATGTCACTCGCTGAACAAATTGCCCTCTATTGTGGTTCCGTGACACCTGTGACTACCTTTCTACAGTCAAGCTGTAATTAAGAACTCAAAGGTGTAGATGAGAAATATGAATGCAAATTAATTTTCTTTAAGATTTCCCATTTTTAATTTCTTTCTGCTAATCTGTTATTAGTGTTTTATTGTGTTTGTGTGTGCGCTCTGCAGGCCTGTCAGCCTGAAGTGGATTTTTACCGTTGTTAGTAACCTTTAATAAAACTACAATTATAAAACCGAGGACAGAAATGCACTGAGCTGGGAATAAACAGCTGCAAAAGGGAGGAAACCAGTCTGACGTGTGTGAAAATGTGAAGAACTTCAGAAAGAATGTCATTTATTTTCATCATCACAGAGCAGAAGCTGACAGTAGTTATTTTCTGCAAACTTCTGGAATTAAATGAAAATAATAATATTCAAAAAAGGTTGTTTGAACCTGTTTTGTAATATTATTATACTATTAAATAATTCTCATATGATCAATATTATTAGTCAATGTCAGAGTAATTACTAAAGACACATAATCTGTCATTGTCTGTGGGGTTTGTTTTTCGTGGTAAGATGTTTTTAAAAAATTCTTATTTTTCTGTTTTTGTATTTTATTTTTCTTATATTTTGCTCTGCTGTCGTCACAGATCAAGTTCTTGTTTCCTGAATACCACTCCTGCCCGTTTAGGTAGTCATGGCTCTCTTGGTATAGTGTCCAAGTTTTCAGTTACTATACGATAGGTTTTGTCCTAGTTTGCATTGCAGTCATGTCAAGTCTTGTTTGCTTCTGTCCCAGTGCTCTTCTTGTTCTTGTTGTTCAAGTTTTTTGGGGACATCCTGCTCTGGCAGTGCCTTTGTGTGTGTGTGTGTGTGTGTGTGTGTGTGTAGTTGTCTGTCTCCCAGCTGCTACTCTTCCCGCCTAAAGCTGGGTTATTTTTCCACTATGAATCTCTATTAAAATTTTACCACTTTGAGCCCATGCGCGCGCCCATTTGGGGGCCAGAAAAGCTTAGCATCACAATTTATGCCTTATATATCAATAAATATCATCAAGCTGCACATCTAACAGAGCCTGGCCTCCAAACACAGCTAAAACTACAATTAAATGAATCATGCCAGATAGCTCTTCATGAAGAAAAGAAAAAGAAAAAATCTACTTTTTTACTGTCATGTTTTGTAGTTGGTTGAAAACAGGCAGTAACTTTATCCATATGAACTTTATTACAGCAGGAGGGACAAGCACACACACAGCATTCACTTCCCCTGAACTCTACACTACACCTCTATATATATTAGCAGTGTTCTGCTGCCACCTAGTGTTCAGTTCAGTACACAACATTTACAATGTTCCATGTCTATTTACACTCCATCAATAACAGATATACTAATATTTACAAATCCCAACAAATCCCACAATGGCTACCTTTATAGTGAGTCCAAAGTAATCAAATAGACGTGGTTATAGAAATATACTCTTTAAAGTGTGGGTAAGTCATCTGTGCCTCACTAACATTATTTTTGAGTTTAAAAAATTGCTTGGGTTCAAATTGTCTTGGACGATTAAAATGTGATTAATCGAGATTAATTACTTACAAAGCCTCTAATTAATTAGATTAATTTTTTTAATCGAGTCCCACCCTTAATAACACTACTTTATGCTGGACATTGTCACCGACAAAGCATCAGAGTGGATTTATAATATTAATGGAAATAATTAGCGTATTTAAATGTATGTGATGTTTTTCTAACCACCATATTTACCACTCTCACCGTCCTCAGAAGAGAGTCAAAACTTTTGGAATAAAAGAGACGACGCAACGCTTCGTTACCATGACAGCTGCTGTTCAGGAAATTACTTTTTACATCGGACAATAAAAGAAATATACATAAGTTTTAAATGAGTGCTGCTAACAGAACTTGTTGCGATAAGCCTTTTCCAATTTAGCAGCTCTTGCAGGGCTTGAGTTCTCTGGCTCCCCCCCCACACACACACACTCACACTGACCCACTTGAGGTGATTGCATGCAGGTTCTTTCTGCAGCTTTCGCTGTTCTCTGTTGAAGTTACGTTTTGACGTGGTGCAGACACGTTGAAGTGATCGCTACCTTAACGTTGTCAGCAACAGTTGTTCAATGTTTCTTAATAAGCTTCAGTGCCAGAAAACACGAGTCTGATTGAAGAAATTCATTAGAGGAACAGTAATTTCCTCAGGGTTAGGGACTGTTTACAGTCTGATTTTAAAACCTTTTAAAGCGTGTTTCTTTGCTAACGACTCCAAAGGGAGAGACGGAAGAAAAACGGCACTATGACTGCTCCCCGTCTCGCGAATATGTTTAATTTGAGATCAGAATTAATGTGAAAAGGTGGGATGTGGTGACACAGCAGGTGTTGACTGAGGCTTGGCTGCTCGGGCGGTTTGGTGCTAATATCAGCTCGGCAGCCAATAGTGTATTGATCAGAAGGTGATTGTGCATGTTGTCGTGACACTTCCACAGGCAGCTGTCTTGGCAGCATGGGGCAAAGCAATTGCCTGGTGAGGTGAACAGCACAAGCCCTGTGTACACACACACGGATTCAGCAGGAGATGCTTGATCGTTGTGTTACTGACAGCTCGGGCTCCCAGATTTCTTGCCGTGCGGTGTGTGTGTGTGTGTGTGTGTGTGTGTGTGTGTGTTTGGTGAGTCTGCTGAATCTAAGAGGGGAGTTGCAAGATAGAGACTCAATGCTCAGCAGGCGCAATCTTATTTATATTCATTATATAGCTTTATCCTGATTCATCATAGAGCAGGAAGGAGTATTAAGGCTGCTGATGCACATCATTGTGTGAAAAAAAAATCATCTTATAAACTTTTATTTGACGCCAAAAAACAACAAAATAAAAGCATTTCAATCATTTAGCGTTTGGTCGTGAAAACGTGCTTGCATACCAGACTTCACTCACACAAAATTGCAATCAAATGTGGTTTCATATATGCAATCTATTTTTTCACAACTTCACAAAATGAGTGCAAGATCCCCGGTTTTCATCAAAGCCACCTCAAAACTGTCGGATTATTCGACTGGGTTTTCACACTGCGCTGCCAATCCGCTGCTGAGATGAAACCAAAGCAGCCGCACCGTACAGCGTTTCATCACATCAGAATAACAACTGTTCTCTCTGAAGCCACGAGCCACAGTATAGACAATTCACAGCTGCCTGTGTTTAAGGGTCTATTAATTCCAGCCATGGCTGCTGACAGATGAAACAGCTGGCCATAAACTATCCTGACAATCTTGTGCTTTGCGTGGGAGAAAAAAAAACGAGATAAGAAAAAGGACAGCGATGGTTAGGCAGACGGATATTTCGTTTCTTCTGTCATCGCTTGTGACTGCGTTTCCCCAACTCTGCCAGATGCATCACATGAAAAGAGGAAGGACATAGAGAATATTTCATTTCTTAACTGTTCACTTAGGACTGTTTCTCAGGAGTCTTCAAGGACTACAGGTAGCCTTTTTTTTCTCCAGGTCTCCACTGCTTGCTTGCATCGACATGAGAAATGACCAGAGCGGAGTCTGCATGAAACAGGACTAGTTTAGTCTCCTGTCTGGATGCTGCGTTTGCTCAAATTCAAACTGTTCAAACAGTTTGTGTTTGGACTTGTACACTTAGGAGGAGATCTTGTAACATACAAGCCACTGATGAATTGTTTTTGAAGGTGCTTCCCATTCCTGCTCCTGACGCCAGCGCCTCTTGGGGGCAGTAGAGACATCAACACTCCTTTTCATGTCATCCTTTCTGCATAAAAGCCACAAGGTCAGAGGGGATTTGAACTTGGCCCGCCGGCACCGCCACGTGTTCCTTAGCTTGCCCAGTCTTGCTTTAGGCGCAGATTATCGCCGTGTGCCGGCTACCGCTGCAAACCGCTTTGTGGCTGGGCTGATATGAAACCAAAGTCCTTTCCCTTACTTTTCCCGATAAAGTAAACACAAACAACAAGACATTTAAACAGCTCCTTGAAGGATTTCCAACAAAAATATACATCAGTGCAGCGGAGAGACTGGAAGCTGTTTGAAGAGCTTTAAGTTTAAACGTTTTATCAGCAGAGATGGCATCTGAATTCGTATTTATATACTTGACTCTTCTTTCTTTTTTTATCACGTGCTATCTGGTTGATATAAATTGGTCTTTCGGGAGCCCCTTTCCTGCACCGTTTATGGGCTAGTTTCTTCCAAGGCATTCAGCCGGACAACCCTTGAAGGCGTCGATGTGTTTGATATGAAGCTTTGGGGGGAACTTGCAGAATCCTTTGATGCATGTCCTCTACGTGGATTGAATTTATTTGGATTCAATTGGGGGATCATAAACACAACACACACATAAGCCCTTTGGGGTTGCAGCGGTCTGAAAACAAGTTGTATGTGGTTTGATTGTAATAATGATTTGGCAACTTATTTAGAGGCACCAGGCGGGGCATTGCTGAGAGGAATCTACAATATGTTGGGATAATGTGTTTATCCAGACACATATAATCCCAGTTAAACCCAGAATGCTCGATTTCTCTCCCAAATTAGATGTTGATGCTTAAATCTAGGCCTAACAATGCAACATACTGGGAACATTGTGCTTCTTTTTATGTGCACAATAATAAGCGTCGGAAAGGGTAGAATGCCTTCTCCGGGTCAGGGGTGATGTCCTGCCTCAAGTGGAGGAGTTTAAGTATCTCGGGGTCTTGTTCGCGAGTGAGGGAAAGATGGATCGATAGGTGGACTGGTGCTGCGTGTGCAGTGATGCAGGCGTTGTATTGGTCTGTCGTGGTGAAGTGAGAGCTGAGATTTACCGGTCGATCTATGTTCCAACCCTCACCTATGGTCATGAGCTTTGGGTAGTGACCGAAAGAATGAAATCATGGATACAAGCGGCCAAAATGAGGTTTCTCTGCACTGTGTCTGGGCTGAGATATGGTGAGAAGCTCGGTCATCCGGGAGGGGCTCGGAGTAGACCCGCTGCTCATCCACATCGAAATGAGCCAGTTGAGGTGGCTCGAGCATCTAGCCAGGATGCCTCCTGGACGCCTCCCTGGTGAGGTTTTCCGGGCACGTCCAATCTGGAGGACACCCAAGGGAAGACCCAGGACACGCTGGAGGGACTATGTTTCTTGGCGGGCCAGGGAATGCCTTGAGATTCCTCTGGAGGAGCTGGCCCAAGTGGCTGGGAAGAGGGAAGTCTCGGCCTTGCTGCTTAGGCTGCTTCCCCCACGACCTGAGTCTAGATAAGCGGATGAAAATAGATGGATGGATGGATAATAAGCATTTTAGGCCAATCATAATACATTTCCCTACTTCAGCAAAGTAGTTTTGTATGTTTATCCTAGTTTTGGAGCTTAAATCTTAAAAACAAGAGCTTTAACCTCAGATTTATGTGACAAATGTTCTGCATTTTCTCTTTTCAATCGATTTCTAAAATCACAGCTATTGCTCAATCCATTTTGCTAATATCAAAGCCACTGGGAAGCTTTAGTGTCTTCTACCTGCAACTGGTTTTGGGTGTGATGGAAGTCAACTATGGCAGCTCCTAGAAATTAGTTTCACACATCTGTTGCATCTAAACTAGAGAGCACTTCATCTCTGTTGGAAGGTCAAAGAAAGATTGATGGAAAAGCGTTTTTTCTTGTTATTCCCCCTGTTGACTTTGACAAATTCACTTTATTAGATTGATTGAAGACAGCTGAAGGTGGCTGGTAAAAAATCAGATCAGAGTTGCATTCATTTGGAAATCCT
>SSNS01000405.1:337824-436340 GCA_006937985.1 Aphyosemion australe | reverse complement strand
TGTCTCTTTTTCCCTAAATTTTTCCAACAGATTTTGATTAGGAAAAGAAAAGGCGTGCAGATTTGAAATGGTACAAATCACATTTCAAGAACAAAAGAAAAGCATTCATATTGAGCCTGAATAATAACACACACACGTTTACTTCTGTTGCACCTTTCGTTGCTGTTGTCAGCTCAATGGAATTGATCTGAAACTCTACGGAGGAAACAGCTGATAAATGCTTCTTACTGATTCCTCCCGTAATAGATACAAAACTAAAGAGCATCAAGCTGTTATTGTTTTATTTATTTCTCCAGAGGCCCGGGGAGGACTCCGCTAAGAGTCCCAGTGCGTTGAGGTCGAAGTCATCCAGCAGTGGCCTCCGTCTGGCATTTTACCCAGAGCACATCCTGTGGGAGCAGGAGCTTTGGAGCCGGCTGCGCGACCACATCAAACAATGGCTTTTTGTTGTAAACAAAGCCAAGGCAGCTTGCCGGGGGCCCTCTCCCTCTCTCTCCCTGTCTCTCTGCTGCCGCTCACCGCCCGAATCCCGCCTGCCTATCGTAACTCTGGCCTCAGACTGTTTGCAACACAACTCTGCACCGTTTGCATTTGAAAACGAAGACCATGAACCTGGCAAGGTAACAGACAAAGTCAAATTAATCAACAGTAGCAAAGCAAGAAGGAAACCGAAGGTTTGCCTCGAGAGGTAAACAAAATCACCTGAACAGTTGTTTGCCCGGCATGATGCATAATGTCCTTCTGTTTGTTTATCAGGGAGTTTAAACTGCCTCTGCTGCTCGTTTCTGACGGTTTGAGCACCAGTTGTGCATAAAACATTTTATATGCAATTGTTTTTCCTTAAGCAAACACTTTCATACGCTCATTTGAAAGATCGATGTTTGGTTTGCAGGGGTTTCCCAAAAATAAAAACTTTTATTTGTGTTTTTTGAAACAAACTTTTTCCTCTTTTTCTTTTCTTTTTTAACCCCCAAACTTATATAAAAAAATGTTCCCACAAACGACGGGCCTCATTCTTAATTTAAGTGGAAGCTGAATAAAACATTTTTGGCTGATAATACTGACCAACAAAAGCAGGGAGCGGTATCTACAGTGAATCAGTCAAGTATGAAGTGAGGCTTTTAGTCTGGCTGGCCAACTGTTTAGCATATAGAAAGGATGGCTTGCTTTAATTATTGGTCCTCTTCAAGTGATGATTGAAACTTTCCTTATTTTTAATTTATTTTTGTATTTTTATTGAACATACGTTCTAATTTTATTATAACGTCATTGAATTGAATTGAATTTATTATTGTTTTTTAACTATTTAGCATAAATGCGTTTTAAAATTTAAAAATTCACTTGCAGATTAAAGTTTTTCTCTTAGTTTTAGCCTAAGTTTTGCTATTTTTCTCTATAATGAGTCCTTTTTTAAAAAACAAATTTTACCAAATAACAAAAAACTGACATCTGCACCAAGAAAAAGATCAGAGAACTCATCAGTATTCGCTCATCATTTTCTTCTTTTTGGGGACTTTCTTACAGACTGAAAGTAGCAGAACTAAAGACGACAGCACTCGTATCGAGAGGCAAAGACAAGCAGGTCGTCTGCACATCAAAAGGAGATTTTGAAACACTTCTCCTCTACGAAAAGTAGGTGAACTCCCCTTGCACAAACCCTGCCCAACACCACTACACACAAGAGAGAAATATTATTTATAATACTTCTCAAATAGACTTTATTTTATGCTCCAAGATTCTTTTTGATTTATGGGAGGCAAGCAAAAATGAACTAAAGCTAGAAAATGCTAGAAACTTTTTTTGTTGTTGCAGAACAACAGTCAGGCCGAATCAGCGAATAAATGCATCTTTGGTTTAAGCTGAGGCTACCAGCTAGCTTTAGCTTGCAACAGCACAAAGATGCTCATATGGTGCAATATATTTATATTTATGCACTGAAAAGGTCATGCTGAAGTCTTAACTCTGTTCCTCAAATACGTTGATGCAGCATTTTGCATTTGTTGGGCTGAATATACATTTCCAGCATGCTAATGCAGTTAAATACAAGCTAGCTACAATTAAAGCAAAATTACACCTAATATTTACCCAGCTACGTTACTGAGTTACATAACATTAAAAACCTGCCATATGATTCAAAACAGGAGCGTGTGCAGCTGCTCCTTCATGCATCTGGCCATTTGATCTAACATGACGATGCAGAGTGTTTTTATAGTAGAGCTCGTGCTTATGCCAGTGATTATCACCACATTATCCTCAGGGGTGTCGACGCCACGTGGCTGATACAGACCAGTGATCACGCTTTAGCTATGGTAATGAAATTATTTTAAACAAGTGGTGGTGCAAGGCACCAGCTGGAATTATTGCTTTGCTGTTATCATTGCTAATAGTTTTAATCAGAATAGAAAACATCAGGGTTAAGAGGAGGGCCTTGGAGACCCACGGAGGCTGTTTCAGGTTTGTGTTGTGCTGTTACGACACCTGCTTGTATCTGCAAGTATATTTCACCCAAATGGGTATTCTTCCATCACCCCACGCAGAGAGAAATATTTGAGAGCTGTTTAACTGCAGGATTTGCAGATAATTGTTTCATTAATTTTAGCTTACTCCCATTGTTCCCGTTCAGGCGCATGGGTCCAAGCCTGTGCAGGGCTTGGCAGTGGTTTTTAAATGAAGGGGAAATGGAACAACCTGCTTCACTGCTCCCGCTGATCCCTCGGGTCTCAGCTAGTTTTTCTTTTCTCTCTCATACCCAGCGTGTCAAGGGCATTCCCCATTTCCGAGCTTCTGGAAACATGCAAAGGTCAATCATTCTAAGAGCCGGGCGGAGGAACACAGCGGGGGAGCAGATTTACGTACTCCTGTTATATTTTCGTCAACAGGCTGACTACTTGGTTCTTAATAAATACCGCAGCTGTAACAGCCCTGTAAAAAAAGAAAGAAAAGAAAATGCACGCCACAATGTTCAGGCATCATTTGTTTTGTTTTTGGCAAAGGGCGGATTAGCATCCTGTTAACATTTATGTCCTTTTTCTGCTTCATATGAGGTGGAAATTATGATGGATTGAATTCCAAGCAAGTATGTGAATGCTAATCACACCACTTTGAAATCCACATGCTGAGTGCTGAAGGGGAAAGAGACTCTCATTGACTGTATTTGAATCCATTGGTGGTGCTCCAGCCTCAGCACTGAGAACTGGGGTTATAAAGTGTGGCGATGGGAAGTACACCAGAGGGCAGAGGCCACTGGCTTTACTTCCATTCAGAGCGCTGTTGTGTGTCTTTGAGGTTTAAAAAGTTTGAATTAGATTTGCTTCAGCACTTCTCCAGCTGGGCTCTATGTAAATTGACAGTACGGGAAAAGTTAAAGCCTCTACCATCGGCTTTACAGCCATCGGTAGTGGCATTTACACCCTCGACACTAAACGGGTTGTCTATAAATTGTCACACTGACTGAATGGGCTTCTCTTCTTATCTGGGGGCTAACAGTAGGGAGCATATCCTGCTGATAAAATCTGTTTCTGCTTCTATTCTCCAGATTTTTTTTCCTTCTTCTTTAAGGAGAATTACTCCAGCATGAAAATATTTGTCTGCATCTTTTTGTTCTACGGAAAAAACCAGGATGTTGAGGCTTTCCATTCATGCACAGTTATTCAAAATAAAGAAAAGAAAATTCAATCCCATCTGTGTACGTTTTAGCCCGACATATTTCAGCTTTGAATAACTGAGTCGTTTCTTTGTGCCGCCGCCAGATTCGTGGCCGTCCGCGGTCGGGTTTAGCCTGTAGAGCCCGGGCCGTATTTTACAGCGAGGAACAACAATCCTCCGTCATGCCTGGTGGCCGTTTTTTCCTTGAACTGCACAAACATGTAAAGGAGCTGAGGCGCCTCTGTGCAGCAGTGGGGAGGGAGGTGGGGAAGAAAGGGGGAGTCATTTATTATTCAAATGAAATGAGGTCCAGCAGATGGTGGAAGAGGGGCCGTGGGCTCGCGGCAGAAAACCTCCTGCTCCCTACCTCTGTGATTTCAATCAGGCTGTGACGAAATAAAAAAGTTCAAAGGGAATCAGCGATCGTGACAAATCTTATTAACATAATTCCAATATGCAACATTAGAGGCAGAGAAAGGGGGGTGCAGGAACTAATCAATGTACGCTGTGTACATATGATACTATAAGCTTCATTGGAAGATACACTTACCACAGAAAGCAGCAGAACTTCATCCCGTTTCAGCTTTAGTTTCAGACGAGTAATGGCAGCATCGGAGTGTAAATAATCATTAAATAAAATACCCCATGCAGACGTCAGCTGTGTAAATATAAGCTGGTATATTTGCAGCCTCAGTGCACAAAACACAAAGTTTTCTAATCTGAAAATGCACAAAGATCTCAGGCTGCATGAGCTCGTAATTAGTAATTAGTTCAGGGGTTTTTTGTTTAGCTTGCAAACGTTTATTAAAATCTCTGCTTTGCTTGTCTTTCTGTGTTTGGGTGGATTTTCTGCAGGTGGTCTGGTTTCCTCCCACAGCTACAAACACACGAAAGGTAAAGTGGGGCTTCTCCTTGGGTTATGGGGGGGTGCACCTGAATGGTTGTGTTTCTGTGATGGACGGGCGACCCTGAACGTGACAAAGCAGATTTGGAATGTGAATGAATGATTAAAGTGTTAATAATAAAAACAGAGACACAAAGGGAGCAAATTGAAGACGCAGAAATATAATTGGAAGGGGAAAAATGATTTATAAAAATATGCCAAATGAGAGAAACATTCACGACAGGCAGAATTGAACACATATTTTGTGGGTTATGGTTTTATTCTTTTTTTTTTTTAGTGGGGCCGGTCAGATCTGAGTAAATGAGGTGTTGCAATGATGAAAGAGAAATTTGACATGAATGAACTGCAGGAATGGAGAGCAAATGTTACAGACAGGAATTTTTTGTCCCTTATGAGTATTGTATTATTATTTTTTTTACTTTTGTGCGGTCTGTTAATAAAGTTCTGTCTTTCAAGACGAGGACTGCAGCGTTCTTCACTGCTGTTGCTGCTAAGGCAAGATTTTTGAGAGGCTGTAGGCTTTAATGTATAGCACCATAGCATTTAATAAAGACGCTGTTTAAAGGTGCAATATGTAAGAATGACATCCTGTGATCAATTGTGGTTACTGCAGTCATTTTCTCACTCCTGTTATGTGAGTTTCATGGCTGTTGCCAGTTACGGATCAGCACCGGAAGATTGTAGTTTACAAGCAAAGTCGAGTCATAAACAGTAAGTTGATGAAAAAGATTACGATTAAAGCAGCAATCCGAAGTTTTCCCCTTTCAGGAATTATGTATGTTTTTTCAGAAATCCGCAAAAGTGATTATCTTATCATGTACTGTGATATAATGTAAGCAATATGTCTTTTTTTTGCTAAGCACGCCCCCTGCCCTGTAAAACTCTAATAGTAGCTACGTTTACATGCGCCAAATTTCCCCAATCCGATTAATCATCGTTGATCAACTTCTCAAACCAGTAAGTCTTTAAAATATAAATATATGAAAACACAACATGACATGAGAATAATAATTGTAAAGCAACGTGTTTTAGCTCTGTTTGTCGGCTACAGAAGCACATTCATAAACAAGAAACGTGCAGTTACCATCTTAAAAAACCAGATCGACCGACTCTTGGTGTGATACGTTTGTCAGCCACTAGATGGTGCCATCAGATAAAAGAAATACTCCGGATAGCCGCTTTAAAGTCCCATCAGTTATCACACACACTGGTCTGTGGTGAAATTTGTTTTCTGCATTTGACCCATCCCCTGGGGGAGCGGTGAGCTGCATACAGCCGCGTTCAGGAACTATTTGATGGTTTAACCCCTTAATGCTGAGTGTCAAGCGGGGAGGCATTGGCTCCCATTTTTAAAGTCTTTGGTATGACCTGACCATGGATTTGAACCCACAATCTCCTAGTCTCAGAGCGAACACGCATACCACTAGGCCACTGAGCTGTTATCTGGGTGTTTTATGGTAGGGAGCACTTACTACACTTATTAGGGTAATATTTCTCTGGTATTAGAGGAAGTGTGGTTGTTTGCCATCTTGCTAGCTTGCTGTTATAGTTCTGAACAACTCATCAAAGGAAGTAATATCAAGTTGTTGGTAATTGAAAAAGGGACATTTTTAGAGCTGACTAATTGCTTTTAATTCACTGTTAGCATCGTTAGCTCAACGTTAGGTTCTAGCCTGCTTCACTAGACATTCGAGTAAAACAAAAGGATAACATGGCTTCTTAGGGGTACAAGAAATAACTTCTGGGTCGCTCCTGTTTACTGGCTTCGGTTCTTTAAAGCTTTTTGGCTGCCGGTGTCGAATTACAAATGCCGGCGTAGCAGCGTTAGCTCTTTAGAGACACGGCAACCTCACAAACTCACTAATTGTAAACAGTAACTACGTCCTCTTTTTGTTTTTTGAATGGATGAAAACTGACAACCCACCCCAGTCGGGTGAGAATGAAATCTGTTTCAATCCTTCCAACGTGACCGTTTTGTGATTCTTTCACTGTAGAATACTTACACATTGCTCCTTTAAATGCATTGGAAAACTGATGCAGTAAAGATTTTTTTCTTCCCCTGAACTTCAGTGGCTCTATTTATCCCCTGAGCACTATGTATTATGGCATACCATTGTGTCAAGCCATTTGCCTCAGCACTATATAACACAGCTATGTGTGGGGTCAACCAACCAAGGCTGGACTTGTAAAAAGCAAAACTCTTAAGCTGTCCTTCAGACACATAAGACTTCAGCACCTGTCAAGGGGTTACTTAAGTGTTAGCCCATAACCAGGTGCACTCAGCAGAATTTAGCCAGCTTATCCTACACCACGCACCGTATTTAGTTCTTTATTCTGTGAGGCCCTTCTGCCTCCTATTTCAAACCGAGTACCACTCCATTTCTGATTTGAAATATTGTGCTGGGAGATGCTCTCGCCCCCTCGGCACGACTGTATTTCAAAAAACTGAAATCTGAGTGAGTTATTCTGAAGTTCCCTGTGGTGCTGTTCTTTTGGACCACAACAGCCCACAGATTTGGCAGCAGTAGGTTTTTTTTTTTTTTTCTCCCAGTGAAAATACAGAGGAACATCCACCATTAAAAAGCACGAGAGGCGTTTGGTCGGAGAAGGAATGCAATAAAATGCATAAAAAAAAACAAAGTTTCACTTTACACAAAGGATCTGAGAATGTCCCGCAACCAAATGAGGGGTATAAAAGGACAAATAGATCACAACTGTTTTTTTTATGGGGTTTAATGAAAGGAGCGGTCACATCCTGCAGTCGAGGTTTGGTTATCTCATAAGAGAGGAATGTTCAGTTTGAAAAGTAGAAAAACTTCTGCTGAATTTAAATTCACGAGGTGTGTTCGTCTTAATTTGGAAATGATCGCGAAAGCAGCTGTAAGTTGGCAGTTTTACAACTTTTATTTGCATAATAATGAAGTTTTCTTTTCCATATAAAATCAAAATCATTTTTGAATAACTATCTTTTCAGAAAATGGGAGAATAGCACTTTTTAAACAAAACCATTTGGGCAATTGGCTTTGTTTTTATTATGCTGCTTTGTTTGCACAGATGAAAATTGACTCAAACATTTTGCAGATTAATGTTATTTCTTCTGCTGGAAGAAAAAAAAAAACTTTTGTTTTATTGCTAACAGTCATGGCTGTCTGATCTGAAGATTGATGAGGGAGATTTTCAAAGCAGAAATGAAGCCAAAACACAAGGGTGGTGTTGGTTCAGTCACAGAGGCTCTGGAGCTCTTTAGAGCCACTTCCTATTGCCAGATAACCAGAACCATCACCGGGGCTTGTTGAAGCTCACTGGTGACATTCTTACAGTATCACTTCATGAATCCCACTCCTCACACGGAAACACTTTGCAGAGTCACATTGTAAATTCCTCTCCTTCTGCTTTAGATACATTTTTAGTGCTTGGAATATGAAGAGACCACCAAGTGCTCAGTAAATACCTTCTTACGCAACAGGTTTCCTTTTTTTTTTTCCACCTCCCACCCAAACACTCAAGCACTTACTCCTCTTCACTCTGAGACCAGAATAGAAGCAGCAAAGTGACATTGACGAGCCCACTGGGCCTGCAGGCTGACGTTAGGCCACCCTTGGATGAGGCTGCTGGAGGACCACCCCAGCAGTCAGCCATAAGCCCAAGGTGCTTGGACCAATTTATGACACCTCCAAGTCAAGACTGCGCTGTAAGCAAGTCGCTGAGTCGTGCACATGCTCCACTTCTTCCTGCCTACATTCATTTTTATTTTATTTTTCATTGTTTATAACACCGACACAAGTCTTTTGTTACCACTACCCCGGTGATTGCAACGCCACAGCACAGCAATCACACATCTATTGTGCTGTGAACTTATTATTCTGGGGCATTTTTGTTCACAGCTCTGAAACTGTTTACGATACAAATATTGTTTACACAAAGGGTTTTTAAGAGCATTTTCCCACAGTGGTGGAGAAAATATTAACACCCTTTAATGTTTTATGCAGTATATCACATTATAAATGTACTTTGCACTGAAATTGTTTATTTAACAGTTGAACATGTTCATTACTGTGATGATGATTTTAAAATATAAATACAAACACCTTTACCGGTGGTGTTTTTAGATTATGTGTTCGATAGTTTGTATTTGAGATTTTAAAACAAATATAGTTAAGTAAAAGTATTGCATTTTTTCTAAGATATAATGAATTATACATAGAAAATGGTATAGAAATAAAAGACTCAAGCAAAATCCAAATTTTGCCTTTATTTGAGTACATATTTGGTTTTAATTCTGTACAGCTTTCTTATCATTTTACAAAGATGAGCACATCCTCGTGAAGGTAATTCATTGTCTTCAGAGCTGTCAAAATAAAAGAAAGATTTGTTTCTGTCATTTAGCAGCTCCCTAAACCTCGTGTAATCACAGTGTATAAAAATAATCAAAGAACATCGTGAGGCGAGGGTTTTGTCTTTTTAAAAATTTGATGTTGTGAAGTGTTTTAACTAGCCTACACTCTAAAAATGAAATGTTCCCAAACTTTCTCCATTGTCCTCCATGCTGTCGCGATCACGGTGATATCCAACGTTGTGCTCCAGTAAAATGTGTCCGTGTAAATTAGAGTCCGGCTGCGTTACGCATTTAACAACGCCTCGAATCAGTAAATAATAATGATTTGAGGAATTTTTTTAATCGAAACATTTGAGTATTTGTTTCAGCGCTAAATTTAACATTTTAAATGTTAGTTTGGTGCATTAAAAAAACTTAAAAATAAATAAATAAGTGACGCAAAGCCTGGCGGGGGGGGGGCACGCAAAGCCTGGCGGCGCGCCAGGCTAAAATAGCGCTGGGGGAAACCCTGCCACTGATCAAAAATGGATGGGGAATAGATGGGAAGATGGGCTTAGAAAAGCCAGTCAGATTTATGTTACTTTGAAAATTAGCATTCATGAACTCACCCATCTTGGCTCACAACAGGGAAGGCTGTTGTTGATTTAGCGTCCAGGAGAGAGCAGAGCGCGTCTCTGCTAGTAGAAGCTAACGTTAGCATTAGCAACTCTACAACATGGCAGAACTCCTCCAGGCTTGTGTTATTCTTTTTTCATAACGAAAACAAGATGCTGATGAACTAAAAATAGCTCTTTGGTGACTTAAACAAGACGAGATGTTTTCATTGACGAGACTGGACGAAAATTGTAGAGAAGAGCGCTTCCCTGCCGTGGTAACGCACATCGCTCAACACAGCCACTTATTGAGGAAGTAAACGGTTAGAAATACACAAGGCTACTTTTAAATATATTGGCGAAGTCAACACATTTCTTATCTGCGTGATTTCCAAGAATGATGTTTTTGGGCTGATAAATGAAAACAATGACGGTTTTTAACACATTTCATCTGAACAAGTTTAAGACAAATGTTTTAAAGTCGGCGTGTCAAGATTATTTTTTCTGCTCCCTGATTCCTAATAACAGGTCTTCTAAATGTTTATGAGCATTTAAACGCTGCTGTGGGTGCAGGACACAACCTAAGTGAAAATATATTTACGTCACTCTTGATGCTCAAGTGCAGAACTTATATAAATTCTGTGGGCTTGTGATAACATTGCAGGCTATTAAAAAACATTATTGCATTTAAGCAGGTAGACTTTGACACAAAGGGGAGGGAGTGTTTTCAGCATTATATATTTAAGTACCGGTATACTAAGTTGCAGGTCAAATAACTCAAACAATAAGTAAATTGAACAAAGAAATGTCTTTATTTTTATTTATTATTTCTACTGAATGATGCACAGATCTGCATCAATAAAATCAAGATATGCACTGTAGTGGTGATCAATAAAGTAAAAAAAGATTGTTTTACTGGACAAAATCTGGGGAAACTGAGATTGTGTCCCATCTCCTTTAGCCCTAAAATAAATGATGTTGGTATGAAACTCACTCCAGTAGCTCAAGAGTATGTGTGTGACCTGTATATTCATTTGTTAAAGACTAATACTTCATTTAATTCTTTGTAAAACTAAAAACCAAAATCGTTGTCGACTAAAACCTTTTTGACTTTTAGTTGACTAAAACTGACTAAAACTAAAATGCATTTTCAAGAGCTGTTTTCCCACAGAGATCGACTCACAAGACATTCGTTTATACTAAAAAGCACTGTAAATGTTTTGAGTGAACTTGGTCTTTAAGCAACTAGGTTTAGTGGAACCAGCTGACATAACCTGGTTAAGTAAATTCAACATTTCTGTTTTTTACAGTGTATGTGTCTCCATTTAGCCTCATTGATTTTGTTGGAAATCTCAGTATCAGTTCCACTCAAATGAGGTAAAAACTGTTGTCCTATTGATGACATGTTCTGTTAATGAGGTATGTGATCCAATAGATTCACTGGAGCTGCTTTAATTGAAAAATCCATTCACAATTAAAAATATTTGCTTCAAAGTAACAAGATGCCAATAAATCTGTTGTATTAAGATATATCTGTTTATGATTCCTGGAGAATCTTAGATGTATTTTAACTCAAACCTCAGTCATATATACATTAGAAATACATTAGGCTATTTCAGTTTATGAGTGGTATATAAAATTAAGTCTGGTTTCTCATTTCTTTGGTTATTTTTACAGCTCAGATCGAATTAGGTCATTTAGATTTAAACGCTTCACAAGAGAATTCAAAAACAATGTTGCCGTATTATAATTGACTCAAGTTTAACAAGTGAGCATTCAAAAGTTTTGACAGTAATAAGGAGCACCGCTCCAGTCTCACTGCGCAAAAAAAAGGAGCAAAATTAAGACCAGACCAGACTTGGATGAGGTTTAATCCACAGCAGATTCTCCCCTCAGCTTGAATAAAGCTTTGCAGCAGGACTCTCCAGTGCGCCTACTTGCTCCGGTAACAAGCCTCCTCTGTGACTGGGGAATTCATAAGCAAGGCCAAGGTAAGGGAAACCTTCTCTCCCTTTCTTTTCGAGCGGAGGCACGCAGAGCTTCGCTGGAAACGGCGGCGGAAGGCGAGCACACAGAGGCATTGGATCCCCTTCTCCCCCGCAGCCCTCGGCTTTTAACCAGCCATCCTTTTCCACGACTCAGTGTGCAGGCGAGGCCAGCCAAAATAGATAATGAGGAATGTCAGAAAACAGAAAATCACCTCTACCAAGACCAAACTGTTCCAGAAGACTAGCTAGCATTCCATGGCAACTGTGAGTGATTTATTACTCCCCCTCCAAAAAAACAAGCCTCCCAAAAAGACACGGAGCTACACAGCTGGTTAATGCCAACTGGTTGTGACTTGTGATGAGTAATGACATCCCTTTGAGTCAGTAGCTTTGTTCTGTCATGTCTGCATGATGGATCATTCTTTTAGAGTCATCCACAAGATGTGCGGACCATCATTTCACAATGATTATTATATATTTTTTCATATAAGAGCCCGTGAGGAGAGTGAGAAGTGTTCCTCCTCCTCCTATCAGGTCTCAGGTCAGTTGAGTTATCACGTTTCTGCGCAGTCGAAGCAGCAGCAGTTGTCCACTTTTCGCCGCACTCATCAACAGTAGGTCCAGGGTCCATACAAACCTAATTAAGAATCAATTTGAGCTAGTGTCAGACTGTCTGGCGCCTGGAGAGGGGTAAATGCTTTTAATATGAACATTTTATCGTTGTCTCACAGTCTTCCATTGTCTAACAGTCTGGCATGTGTAAAAAATCTGTCATGAAGCCCCATGCCTGGATACTACCACAGTAGCATAGCCACAGATTTCAACACATGGCATGCACATGAAGGGAAAAGGTAGGAAAACTGATAAGCAATCCCATCTGAAGGCCATAAATCACAAAATATTCAGGATGAAGGAGATTGTGCTGGTAGCTGTGATTGGCATATATACGGTCTGCTCGCTGTTCAGTTTCAGCTCAGTCCCAGGACAAAAGCCACGGCATGAAATCTGCTCCTGAAACATGTCAGACATGTTTGACGTAGACCCAGAGGGATGTGATTGCCATGAAAGCTTTAGAAAACTGGCACCTTACCTGTGATAATCTGTACTTCCTCCCACTTCACATCCATTACAACCAGCGCTGAGACCAAATAGATTCAGAAAGCACATTAAATATTAGCATTAATCCTTATCCTAACAAAAATGACATAAATTTCAATTTTTATTCAGGGAGAAAATGCAAACAAACATGTTCAGCTCTTGGTTTTTTTTTCCCTTCTACATCAGACATATGACATTTATAGTGGAGCTATTACACCAATTACATGCCGGGCTGCACGGTGCACATGTAGTTTTCATAAGTCTGCAGCATTTTAAATCGCAAGAACACACAATTCCTGAAACCTGTCAAACAAGAGCCTCTTTAGGGTGGCTCTCTCAACGCTGTCATAACTGAAATGCTGTGAAAATGCTGCGATTATCACTCGAGGCGATGCTGTGGAGAAACGAATGCCTCTAAAAGCCAAGGAGTAGCGAAGAAATGAGGAGTGTTTATTGCTAAAAGAAAAATCGCCAAAGCTCTTCTTTTGAATTGTTCAACAAACATTTACGCTCAGTAGACTACATGCATGCTTTGAAACAACAGACTTTACTCATTTTAATCATCTGTCTCTGCATTGGCACTTGCTAATATGTTGTTTGGAATAAAAGTGACCTATTTTAATTTAACTTGCATGAATGATTTGATGTTGTGGGACTTTTTTTATCTGGAAAACAGAAGCAGGGTCCTGACCATGAGCATCCAAGTAGTAATGGTGGCAAATGAATATTGAAGCAAGCTGCTTTTTACAAATCCCTTTTGAATAATTTGAAATAACAAAACTGATCTATCCATCCATCCATCCATTCATTCATTCATTCATTCTCTTCTGCTTATCCGGACTCGGGTCGCGGGGGTAGCAGACTGAGGAGAGAGGCCCAGACTTCCCTCTCCCCAGCCACTTGGGGCAGCTCCTTCGGGGGAATCCCAAGGTGTTCCCTGACCAGATGAGTCCCTCCAGCATGTCCTGGGTTTTCCTTTAGGTCTCCTCCTAGTTGGACGTACTCAGAAAACCTCACCAGGAAGGCGTCCAGGAAGCATCCTAACTAGATGCCTGAGCCACCTCAACTGGCTCCTCTCGATGTGGAGGAGCAGCAGGTCTACTCCGAGCCCCTCCCGGATGACTGAGCTTCTCACCCTATCTCTAAGGCAGAGCCCAGACACCCTGAGGAGAAATCTCATTTCGACCGCTTGCATCTACGATCTCATTGTTTCGGTCACTACCCAAAGCTCGTGACCATGAGTGTAGGAACGTAGATCGACCAGTAAATGGAGAGATTCGCCTTCCGGCTCAGCTCTCTTTTGACCACGACAGACTGGTACAACGCCAGCATCACTGCAGACGCAGCAGCAATCTGCTTATCGATCTCCCGATTCATCGTTCCCTCACTCGTGAACAAGACCTCGAGATACTTAAACTCCTCCAACCAAACTGATTGTTGTCATAAATAAAAATGACTGATTATTCTCTAGTATTTCTTTACAAAGTGTCAAATTCAGCTGCAAGTATTCATAAAGATCACTTTATGTCCTGCGCTTTCTGATCAGTACAACGTGATTGGCTGTTTCCCAGTTCATCACACGACCATCTTTTTTGCAGAGCATTCACGCTCTGGTTTTTATTGTCAGTTAAAGAGAACGTAGACATATTTCAATATAAATCATTTGAAAAATATCCTCAGAAACTCAATTTTGTGAGTCAGAAATCAGGAATTCCTTGTGCAGACATGTCCCACTTTGCACGTCTACAAAGCGAGTGGCTAAAAGAAAGCCGTTCTGAATCAATCTGCACAGCTGCATGTTTTTATCTTCAGCTGCGAGGACCGAATTTGTTTAGTTTCTTATGAAATGAAGCAGAAGATCCATCAATTAACTATATACCAGCCTACGTGCTCCCCTTTTTAAATAGAACTCCTGAAAAGAAAAGTGGTACAGCGAATTAATTAGATTTCATAACAGAAATTGTAATAAGTATGTGTCATCCTGGACTGGAGCCAGCAGCAGCAGCACAGAGAAACCCTGAAAAATGAAGGTAATTATATCAGCATAGATTATGTTTGATTCTGCTGAGTGACAAGTTTCCTTTGATGATTGAATGATCACAACTGACTACCTGGATGTATTCCTTTTTTCTCGTCTTTTTAAAAATAAAGTCAATGTTATCTCTTTTACAGAGAAATCTTTGCAGGAAGTAATCCGAATTTCCCAAAGCACTCTAAAATTATTGTCATTATTCCTTCTGCATCTAGACACAAAGTCTCTCACAGTGACACAGGTGACGCTCTTCTTCGATGCATTTTACAGATAAGTGCCTAGTTGTCTCGAAAAGCTTTTTACAGCTTAGCAGGAATAATGTGCTGTTTTTTCCTGTCTGATCTAAAATCGCTGACAACAACCTGAAGGAGAAAAAGGCCACGGCAACTTTTAATGGTCCTTACATTGGTAACTTGTCAGTGTCGCATTTTGATTTGAACATTCTGTGACTTGTGTTTAAAGCACTTTTAAGGGTTTTTTGCACCCGCGTATTTACCTCACTTGCCTTGGATGTATAAACTGGTCTCTCAGGTTTTCTGTCACCGGCGTTGATTCAAAACGCTGGAGGAAAACTTTTGATGAGGCAGCTTTTAAAAAAGGTTAGCCTAAATAAGAGCAACAAAAAAAAACATAGTTTGGTAACGCTTTACAATAAAGGCCCCTCTATTAACATTACTTAGTGCATTATTAAGCATTAATAAGCAAAGGATCCCTTTATTAATGTTATTTAGTGCATTATTAAGCATTAATAAGCAAAGGGCCCCTTTATTAACATTACTTAGTGTATTATTAAGCATTAACAAACAAAAGGTCCCTTTATTATCATTATTTGGTGCATTATTAAGCATTAATAAGTAAAGGGCCCCTTAATTAACGTTACTTAGTGTATTATTAAGCATTAACAAACACAAGGTCCCTTTATTAATGTTATTTGGTGCGTTATTAAGCATTATTAAACAAATTGTCCCTTTATTAATGTTACTTAGTGCATTATTAAGCATTAATAAGCAAAGGGCCCCTTTATTAATGCTACTTAGTGCATTATTAAGCATTAGCAAACAAATGGTCCCTTTATTAATGTTTTTTGGTGCATTTTTATGCATTAATAAACAAGGTCAATTTATTAACGTTACTTAGTGCATTATTAAGCATTAATAAGCAAAGGGTCCCTTTATTAACGTTACTTAGTGTGTTATTAAGCATTAACAAACAAATAGTCCCTTTATTAATGTTATTTGGTGCAGTTTTATGCATTAATAAACAAAGGGCCCATTTATTAATGCTACTTAGTGCATTATTAAGCATTAATAAGCAAAGGGCCCCTTTATTAACGTTTCCGGTATTGTTAACTATTAAATGTCCTTAAGGTTAGGACAAAGGACCAAGGGGGTGTCTACTTAGTAATGCATTACATAATATGGTTAAGCAGTTGTTAATACTGTATTTAATAGTTTATTAACGCTTAATAATGCACTAATTAACATTAATAAATGAACCTTTATTGTAAAGAGTTACCCATAGTTTTATTTTAACTTGAATCATTCCTTTTATCCATATCTCCATCCAAAGAATATGCAGAGTGAAACGCACTAACATGACCACTAATTTCCCTCGTCTCTTTCATTCAAAATAAACACCGACCTCAGATTTTGTAATAAACCACTAAGAACATTCAGCATCTCAAAGGCTGTTAATTTAGACAAGGTCAGTGTCAGGACCGGTAACCTTGGAATAATGTGGGAACAAAGTTGAATAATGTGGGCGGAAGCACATGTGAGGTTGTTGTGCTGCAAATAATCGCTGTCTCTTTTATTTTCAGTTCAGCCAAAGCATTCATTTAACTACTGCTCTGTTTTGCACAACATTACATGACTAGACTACAAACTGCAGTAGTGGCTTCACACACAGTGAATGTGTTATATTTATACCCACATAAAAATCCACATCCTTTTAATTTAGCTGGATGAAGGGCTAATTTGACTGTTTGTTTGTGCTTTAAAAAGTTATTTTCCCCCCACCAGAACAGTTGCCAAGAGAATGGAGCCGTCGAGTGGGGAAGAGTTTGTACACAGCCCTGTGAAGAGGTTTAATCAGCCACCTGTAAGGGGGGTTTATTGGAATTGTTTTATCTTGATTAAAATGACACGGTGTTCAGATTTATTCCACGCTGCAGCTTTTTGCAAACAGACCTATAAAAGTGGTCCGTTTCAAGAAAGGAATGGTGGACGCTAATTGAGCCGAGGCTTGGAAAGGGGCGGACGTAGCCTCAAAGTCCCCACCTCACTTCAAGGCTAGCTGTGTTCCTCTCACATCTATTCCACCGTGCATTTTTGCATAATGGGTTTACTGCACCCAATTTTCCCTGTGAGCTGCTTTGCAAATTATTGACTTCCAACCAACACTCGAGTGGATAATACCTTCCTGTTTTATTTATTTTTTTGTGCATTCATTATTTATTGCATCTGTGTTTGTGTGAGGGTTAAACCGGATGGTATGTGTCTGTCTTTGCTTCTGGTGCTAAAAATAGAGGCAGTCCCAGATCTCGTGCTTGAGTGACAGGATTCCTCTCCCTGACACGCAAAGATGATCCATTTGCTTTTCCCCCTGAAAAGTCACCTATACATAAAGACACTTCAGTAAGGTTTATTTTATTTAAATGACACTAAACCCATGTCACCCCCCTCTATCCAATATAGTTTTTTCCCTAATATAATTATGTATTTTATAGCTTATTATGACTAGCACAGCGCTGTGAAGTAAACTAAATTCTGGTACAATCTGCTACTGTTCAATGGCATGTTCAAATGCACAATTTTTTTTCTTTCTGCCTGTTTCCCCCCTCCGTCTTTTCTCACTGCAACAATGAGCATCTGTTTCCATTTTTCTGTGCTTCAGCCTCGATGCGAAAGAGCAAAGTCTCGCTGCACAACAACGGGGCAACAACACTTCCAAGTACACACAAAGTAAACACTTGCCATTGGAAACTAAATTAAAACAAATGTTCCCAAGCACTTTAAAATGCCTGACTGTACATTTGCGATGCCTTTTTCAGATAAGCTTGTTTTTGCGACTGAGACGCCGTGATGTTTTTGGAGCAAATCACACAGTTGGAAAGCAGTTACTCTGCTACATTACATTTATTTGTATGGTGCTTTTCGCTCGTCGTGAGAGTGTTTTTGCAGACATTCCGAGGACACAGGAAAAGCAATGTTCTTTGAGCCAAAAAGATCTAGAGAGCAGACAAGTCTGGGATCCATGTTACTTGTCAGATTTTATCCATTGTAGAGAGTCGAATGCACTTCCCTATTTTTGATCTAACTTCTGTCAGCGGGGTCTCCTTTTGAGACAAATCCCATGAGGCTGTACATCTCCTTGAGAAGATACTCTGCCTCCATGAAGAATATAAGGTTCCGGAATCTGGTGATTTGTACGAAACAAAAAGAAAGGTGTGTACAATGATCAGATAAAGACAGTGAAAGAAGGGGAGGTAATAGGATAAATCATGAAACTGAGGAGCAATTTGTGGACTATAATTGGTGAAAATTATTTAGAAAATTATGAAAATGAAAAATATCTTTTATTGGAATTTTTTGTTGAATTTCTACAGCACAACAAAAAATGCTCCAAAACAGAAACAACCTTCTCAAAAAACAGAGTGTTAAAGGGATATTCCACCCAAAATTGAAATTTTGTCTGTTGACATATTTCCCAGAGTTGGATAAGTGGGGAAAAGCATTTTGTAACCAGTAATTCTCCTGATCTGGCAGCAGTCCGTCTGCTTTAGCGTAGCATAAACAATGAAAGTGAATGGCAGGTACTAGCATGCTAGTACTTGCCATTCACTTCCATTGTTTATGCTAAGCTAAAGCTAAACTAAAGCAGACAAACTGCTGCCTGATCAGGTGAATTACTGCACTGGTTACAAAATGCTTTTCCCCACTTATCTAACTCTGGGAAATATGTCAACAGACAAAATTTCAATTTTGGGTGGAATATCCCTTTAAGTTGCTAATATTTCTATCATTGCAGTATAAACTTCTCAAAATACTGAAAGAGCTGATATTATGCGAAACTCGCCTTTTTCATCCTTTTGTTCTGCCATGTGCGTCTCTACTGCCTCTATAAACACTTCAAACATAAACAAAACCCATTCTTCTGTTTTCTATTAGTGTTTAGTTTTAGGAATTAGGCTCCTAAAACAAGCCATTTCAAAAAGTCCCCATTTGTGACATCACAAATAGGGAAATTAGAATAGAACCACCTCTCACCTGTAAACGCTCTACTCTAAACCCCTCCCAATTATTGGAGCTTCTCAGCTAATAGCCTGAGCAAATATGAGTGGGCGTGGCCAGCTCCAGCTTGTTTTCTTAAAGTGACAGAGCCCTGAAACAGCTTATTCTGAAAGGTACAGGATATGTCAAAAATATTATTGCATGAATTGTTTTATTTGAGAGTGACTTTGTGCAAAAAACATAATAAACATGTTTTGTATTGACCATAGAACTATTATAACTTACGAAAAAAGTCATTATATGTCTGTTTTTAAAAATGACATTCCCCAACCACCTGGGCGAAGAGCAGGCTGCACTGACAGAATAAAAGCTTCTTAAAAACATATATTTTTAAAAATTACTTGCTCTGCTGGGATTTTTTTTATTTCATTAGGTCATTGGTTTTACTACAGTGTAACAATAATAGAAATAAAATCAACCAATCAAGTTATTTTTTACAGTACATATAATTTTGTAGACCAAAGTGCTGTAGTGTTTAAAATATATATAAAAAAATAAATCAAAGTTTTATGTTTTCCCAGATAAAAAAACAGCAACAATAGATGGTTCTTGAGCAGATTAGAATTCATTGGTAGTTTCAGAAGCTCTCAGCTGCTGACCTAAGTTGTGCCATAGGATGGTAAAATAGTCACTTTATTGTGTTTTGTTGTGCACATGATTTCTATTTTCTATTTTAAAAGTTGTTTTGTTTGAGGCTCCTTATGCTGAAATGGACAATTTGTAGGTCTGGTTATTAAAAGTCTTCTTAATCCTTAACAAAAGAGAGAAAGAGCATAATTGAGATAAAAACGAACGAAAGTGTCAGAATCATACACAAAAACTTTATTTTTTCCTGTTTGACACAAGCTGTATTCACCTAATGAGACACGTTTATTTCTTTAGTTGGGATAAAACCAAAAACGGGAGTGGAACTAACGTATCTGACTAGTTTCTAGTGAGCTGCCATGATTGTGAAATTCTCTTTCATGTAGATAAACACGTTGGAGTAAACTTTATTTCTACTGTTTTTAATTAAGGCATGATGCACGCTTTTGGATTATCTTGTAGATATTCCTTTGAAGTCCTGAAGCAAATCAGGACCGTTTTTTTAAAAGTTATAATGATGAAACGTTATTTACTGTAGGAATCTGAACTGTAGTGTGCACACAGCTTAATTGATGCTTTAATGTCCTGCAAAGCATCATTTTGGTCATTTTCTCATGTAGTAAATAAAATTCAAATCATTTTTTTGTTGAGTAATTTTCAATATGCTATTTTTGTTTTTTGAACATTCACTGTGATTACAAAAATCTAGAGAGCTCCTCAGTACGCTGAGAAATCAATGCCGTGAGGAATTTGCCTCCTGTTGATGCAGAAAGAACACAGTGTCTGTCTTTCTGCATGGAACAAGAGCATTTAACAAATCCAAAAAAAATCCTCAAAAACTCAGATCCTTTGATTTCTCTTTTTTTTTATCCCGATAAATAGCTCTCCCCTCTAAGGTTTGAGATCGCCTTTGAATCTGTGGCTTTTGATCTTAATAAGTAAAACCATCTAATAATGACTCCAGACATATTTACCGCAGCGTTTCTCGCTGCCCTCTTATTTACCGCCTGGATGTTTGTTGAAACACCCCACATTATTACATGAGGTTTTCCCCAATTATGTGAACGGTGCATTTGAGAGAACACACACCGCACAACATGTGAGAGGGGGGAAAAAAAACTCAAAGGCAACATCTAGAGGTGATGAAAGCTGAATTCTGGGATTGTTGGGTTTCTTTGTGGGGTCTCTGTTTTCCTGCAGAAAACAAAAAAATGCCACCACGAACAAAATCTGTTATTACTTCCACTAGATTGTGATAAATGATTGGTTTTATTTGTTTTCTTGAGTTTGTTTGTAATTTTGAAATAAAAAAACCATAAGCCTATGTAAAGTTTCATTAAGAATCATTTAGAAACATTTAAAAGTTAACAACCAACCAGTAAATACAACTGGTGTTCCCACATAAACGCAGCATGAGAAGAGATTTTACATATGTGCTGCTGATCAAAGCAAATCACTCGGATGCTTGCTTCAGTCTTACAATAATCTGTGCAGGAGCAAAACGCAGTATCCTAGCAACTACGAGTAATCATAGGTGATGTAATGCATATGTATGGATGGGAGTTGTTCTCTTTGCAAATTAGAGTTAATTGAGCCGACATGTGTAAGTTAAGTTAAAGCAGGAAGGGAGCGGACCATATGGAGGAAAAAGGAAGCCATTTTTTTTTTCTTCAGTGGCTTTGAATACTCAGAAAACTGTGATTTACTCTTCAGCATGGAGCCGGTTTCTCACCAAAAAAAACTCTTCAGATGAGTCAGCAGCAAACGGAGGCTAGCTTTTAGTCCTTTTGTGATATTGGGTTTTGATTGCACACCGAACGCCAGGCGAGAATGACGGGCCCCAGAGAGAGAGGGAGAGAAAAGGCAAAGCCAAGCGTTTTCTGACAACTTCATCAGCCCCTAAAAAAGAAAACTGCAAAAAATAGGACGAAGAAGAAGAAGAAGACGAGAAAACGAAGACAAGGGCCTGCTGCTCGTATTTACATATATAGTGCGTTGACCGCAATGAATATAACACCGGCAAGCCAAGCTCTCCTGGGTCCGTTCAAATGAAATAGAGACTTTACACTTTCAGTAGTAGGCAATACATAAACATTGTTTTTCTAAATAAGGTTATGCACCGGCGGATCAGCATCATTACATCTGTTTTCTTTTACCCGGCTATTCTTTATTATGTAAAAGAACGCCTCAGAAAACACACGAGCTGTGCACGGAGCCTCTCGTGTTCCACCTGGTGAATTTGACCCAAATTCACATTTCCCCCCGTGCGACCAGGGGACTGTCTTTTATTGAAGCCACGTGTAACAGAGACCACTGACCTGCCTATGTACTTTGGCTCGGGAGTAAAAGAGAAGTGATATTCAGAATGTTATTACTTGGCGATCGAGTGTTTGTCCTCGGACAGAAATTTCTCTCAAGAAAATATGTTTCTTGCTTGAATTTGCACAGCTGAGATAGCTCTTGTATTACAATGCTGCACAAGAAGGATCTAAAAATAGGAGTGGTGTTAGAGGAGAACGAAGGCTCCTACTAAACTGTATAATATCGTGTTCAAAAGAAAGCTGCGTGTGGCTGAACTTTAGAAACCGGAGGAAAATGTTACCATAAACCCGCCTCCAGCTGTGCAGATCTTTTTCCCCTTCCAGTACATCGATTGTTGCAAAATGACAACAACACACACTTCCCATGATATTTAGAGGCGAAATATCAGAGCTTAGTCTAGCAGATCAAAAATCGCATTTTGTCTGAGAAGAAAGGCTGCTTTGTGGTGACACCTCTGCTTGCATCGGGGACTCAGCTGGTAGCTGGTTCAGGTGTTACACATCTCATAAACCCACCCGTGTGTGTGTGTGTAGTTCCTTCAGCTTATCGATGGCTTAATGGTTTCTAATGAAGCTTGAGTGTGTTTACTGAACAAATCAGAGCATTAGGAAACACATTTAAGTTGTTTTTATTCTCTAGTTTTTTGGCGAAGCAGAAAAATACGTAGCCCACGGCCCTCCCCGTCTAGTCAACAAGCTGAATAATTGGAAATCTGCTGCAGACAAACCTCTGCTGTCCAGTTTGTCATTAGGATTATATCACATTTGTCTGCAAATGGCAATTTAATGCAAATGTTTTTGCAGCTTACAGTAACATGCTAATGGCTTTTTTCCAGCTTTGAAGTGTAATTTCATAGAGAAAGCCAACTTATTTTCTCTAAACTTCAGGTTTTTAGGGTGTTGAGTCGGTTAGGGCTCTGGTTTCTATTCACAAGCGTAAAATCACAATTCGGTTTCACCCTGTTTGTGTTTTGTAGCGAAGAGAAGAGGCTTTGTGTGTTTTCAACAACGAAATGAGGATCAATGAAACAGAAAATTCCTACATAATGGATGATTCTGACTTACAGCCATGTGGAAAAAGAACTATTCTATTACGCGTGACATAAATTCACTCTGAAAACCACATTTTCACTTATTAAAATAAAAAAAACATGGTTTTAGTGTCAATATAGTACATATTAGCATTTTAATGTTGCTCTGTTATCAGTTTATAGAAGAAATTATTCATAATATTCCAGTTTATTATCCTACACTTAGACATATCTGGTCTAAATTTAATAAAATACTAATTTAAAAAGCTATGCCCTTACATCATCCTGCTCTTGTTTCAGTCAAGCAGGCTAATCCAGCACTTGTTCATTAGGTCTCACAGCAATTTGTGAAACTATCAGTAAACAAAACGTATTGATTTGTGCTCTTTGATCAGTTTCTTTGTTTATTTTGTTCATGCAGCAGAGCTGTTTAATTATAAGAGAGGATGATGTCTCTGTGGAGGGGACTGCAGTGCCACTCCACTACTTTTACAGACTTTACATCCATTTTCAGTCTCCTCACTTCTACTTGTGTCATTGATAAAGATCTGATGATGCGTCTTTACCACAGCTGGGTCATTCTGCCCCCTTATTCTGGTTTTAACTGGTTCTTTGAACATCTCTGTTCCTTCTTTTATCACAATAGTTCTAACATCGCTGTAAATGTTTTCCTAAAGTGTGCAAATATGTCCGTTTTTATAACGTTGTACCTATGGTTTCTTTTATAAAGTAATCACAACAATTAATACACAAGTTACTATGTAGGTAATTATCTGGCTTTTTTATCTCCTTCCTGGAAAATGATGCTTTATTTTCTAAAACAATATTCTCATTATTGTGGTTAATGCCCATAGAAATCAATATTATTCATACAAATTATGGTTTTCTTTAAAGGGGACATATGTTGCAAAACTTTTTTTGCATGCTTTTGTACTGCCGTATGGGTCCCTACTGCCTTTACAAACACTTAAAACGCAAATAAAGACCATCCATCCATTTTCTGTCTGTGTTTGATTTAGGAATTATATGCCTAGAATGAGCCGTTTCCCAAAGTTCCTTATTGTGATGTCACAATAAGGGAAATGAGCATAACCCCACCACCACCTATCAGTGGCTCTGCATCAATCCTCTCCAAGATATCCAAGCTCCTCACTTTATAGCCGCCTATCAGGAGATGGGTGGGCGTGGCCAGCTCCAGCTTGTTTTCCTTAAAGTGACAGAAACCTGAAACGGGTCATTCTGGAAGGTCCTGAAAATGTCAAGAATAAACTCCTTGAATCATTTTATATGAGAGGGATTGGCAAAGAATTTCAGAAACATGTTTTCTATTGACCATAATACTCTTATAACTTAAGAAAAAGTTGTAACATTTTCCCCTTTAAAATAGATTATTTAAACAATGAAAGAGATGGTGGTTATAAAAACATCCTTAACTTCAACTTTACAAAAACTGAATTTTTAAAAATTCCCGCTATATACGACCTGAAATACCTGTTCCATTACCAATGCAAGATTTCCTATTTCTGGTGAAATTCAAGAACAACCCAGAAGCCCCCCCACACAAATGTGTAAAACCTGCTTTACATCAAAGGCAACCAGTCAGCAATAAAAAGCAGCATTTTAAACAGCTGGATGTGTTCATTCCAGTCTCTGCTTTTTCATCTAATTGTTTATAGCATAAAAATCAGTTAAGAACCCGTGAAACTGGGCTCTTGGAACACTTCTTATGAAACTAAATCTGCTGCAAAAGACAGAAGAAAATCAGGCCCAGAGTTTCCAACACAACTTTTGATGCTGCTTTTTTTTTTCAGATAAGCTTTTCTCAACTTTCTGGACCTTTTCTTGGTCCCTGCTGTGCCGTATCACCTACAAAAGAATAAAAAAGAAATAAGAGTTAGCACTTCTGTAAAACTTTCTTTAGCTGTAATGTTTAATAGCCAGATTCACATACATTTTTCTTACTTTTATAGATGCACGAAATTACACTTATAACCAAACCTTTAAAATATGTCATTTAAATATGCAAACTTAAATTTTAACATTGCACATATGCATAATAACTAGGATGAATTAAGCTGATTAAACTGTTCAGTTGAAGAGGAAGGGTAACTATGACATTTTTGCATAAAAATGACACAAAGATGCTCTTATTAAAGCATAAATGTTATATAATGTTTCTGTGGAAGATTAAACATATTTTTTATGCATTGATAAAAATATAAGGAAGTTATTAAATATATGCATTGTCTGGTCTGATATAATGATTTAAACATCACTTTCTTGTAGTTTTCCTGCGTATTTGTTTGATTTATCTTGTTGTGAATCTGTTTCCTGCAGAGATGCAGTTAGGTAAAGTTTTCGCTCTGCGACTGCTTTGAAGTTTAATGCGTTTTCATATTCATTTACTGTGTGCAGGTTCTGCAGCACATATACTCCAAACGTTTTGTTGTTGTAGATATCAGAGCTATTTGATCTGCACATTTTATTTACTCTGGTTTATTTTTTTACAGCTGACTATATTCCAAGTGGATCAGTAGAGAGATTTTCCTGGGTGCATTTTGCAATCATGGTTTTTATTCAGCCTCTTTGACCAATTAGAACAAATCTGACTTCATCCTCATTAGCTCAGTGCTGATGAGTTGTTTTTATTAGTACTGATGATGCAGGTGAAACTCTCTGCCCACGCTGCTGGATCTCTAATGGAGTTAAAATCAGTTGGTTATATTTTGGAGCAGCATGGATTTTTGGGGGTAATTAATAGTGGTGTAATGACTGCGCTGCTCCTGATTAACGCAGGAAAAGCTGATTAAACGTGTGTTCTCCGGATTGTTAACACCACCAGGAGAAAACAGCGGACAACCTGTTTGTGTTTTCATGCAGGCGTGAAATCGGAGCTCACGTTGGCTGGAGGAGTGATGTTATTGGCTTAATTAGGGGTTCCGTTCCGTGCCGTGCCGGTGATCCGCCCCTGGTTTTGTGCGCCGCCCTGAACAGCCAGCTGCTGCAGAGCGAGGGACCGGTGCGCCGTTTCTCTCCGTTTCGGCTCGCCTTGTTTGCCTCCAGTCCGGCTGTAGCTCCGAGCGTCTGCGCGGCGTGTGGATGAGGCGCAGAGGGAACAACCGGGAGCGCACGCACGCACGCACGGGCTGAAGAAGCCACGTTACTCCCAGCAGGGGACTCAGACAGACTCGGGAGTTTCATTTCGTAGCCAGACCGGGGCGCATCTCGTCTCCTTGAAGTGATCCTTTTCTATGCGGTCTCTCCGTAGCGCTCCAGTCGGAAGGAGTCTGGGTGCACGCACTAGAAGAGGAGGAGGAGGAGGAGGAGGAGGTGGGGGGAGAAACGATCATTACTTTTGAACAGACGCTCGGACATGGAGCTGTCCGTCCGGTCCCGGGCGCATTGGCTTAAATCTGCGTCGGGAAACCCCATCTTCTGTCCGCTGTGAGGAACGCCGAAAATGCAGCAGAGCCCCAGCCATCTTTGAGTAGTTTATGAGGGATTCTTTTTAAAAAAGAGAACGGGAGAGGAAGGAAGAAGGGGGGTGCTCTTGGACTGAATCGGATCACTCTCCACGCTGGGATTCTGATTTTGGCACGGAGCTGTAAGTAGCCTTTAATAAAAGGGCATATTTGGGGCTTTTTAGGGCAAATGTTGGGTTACGGCTGTGTGAATCAATGCAATTTATTTACACTCCCAGGATAGAAGAAGGCAAATGTCAGAAAATGGGCTCACGGGCTCCTCCAGCAGTTTCTAACTGAGATGAATCCAGAGCCCATGGTGCAGGATGGGGTGTTTTGTGGCGGCTGTGGCAGACACACTCTTTAGGAAGTTGCTTTGCAATTGGAACCACAATTAGGCATGAATGTATATAATTAAAGTGAATTGTCCTTTGAGGGGGATGCTTTTGGTTCATTATGGTTTTATACTTAATAAACTGATTAATTTATCCTAAAAGGCAAAATGTGGCAAATAAATCTGATGATGTCACCAAAAATCCCCCAGAAACATCCTGGAAGCTCATTCAGAAGATAGTCACAAATATGTCTTTGATGAAAAAAAAACAACAAAAATGACCAAAATGATGATTAAATTGAACTCCCACAAAACATCTCCATCACCCAGTTCTGGACACGTCGAAGCAGTTGGATGTCAGTCAGTGTCTCCTTTTACTTTTCCATTTTGTGGCTGTAAAATAAGATCATTTCACAGGACATGTATAATTCACAGACCTGAGCTAGCCATGTGTGATAATGGGACACACACACACACACTGAAGTTTTTACAGGCTGAAGGAACCATATTTTACTCTCACGTGAGGCTTTTAGAGATAGGGCCGCAGAAGGAAGAAAACACACAAGAGAGCCAGTGCCAGGCTGAAATATGAAGGTTAAGGAACATTTACATATAATCCATACTGTCTATACCAAACCAGGACAGTGGCGCATCATTATATAAGCTATACTGACAACTTGAGAATCCAAGGGCTTTCCTAGCATATGCTTATATAACAGCTTGATACTGAAAATTATGGATGACTTTAGACTCCGGCGCCATTTCTTTCCCACTCTTAATAAACCAATAGATTTCTTTGTTCTGCAGCATTTCATCTGCCATGGACACAGAATGAGAAACTTTTTCGCCACCATGCAGATCCGCTCGCATTCAGACCCGATGGAGAAGTTTTATTTCTTTTTTGACGTTTTGCCAGCCATTTTGGAAAAAGGCTTGGCCGGCATGATGCTCAGTAGTGTGTCTGCCTTGCGCTGACATTCCCATCAATGATTCCCAATGATGAAAAGGTCACCCCCCTCCCCTGCCAATAACTGAAGACTGAAAAGAGATGTTGGACTTGGTAAAAAAAAAAAAAGAAGAAGAAGCCATTTCTTGAAACAAGTGTTTGGTGGGTAAATGGTTGGAATTTAAATTGGGGAGGGAGTGGTGGTACTGGGGACAAATGGTCTGCCCTCCCCTCCACCCCATCCCTGCACCCACCCCAAGACATGCTGGTTTGGTCCATTTGTCTGTGTCGTCTTGGGAGGAAGTGCCATCTCATCTCACATTGCGCAAATGGTTTCAGTGCATGCTAGTGTGAATTCTTGCAGGTTTTTGTAACTGCCAATTTCCATATCAAAGTGTCTGCATTTCAATAGTGAGAACTTGAGCTACCAGCCCCCTTCCTCCAAGCAGTTTTGTTCTGATAGAGCACTGGTGCCGCTGGTGGTGTCTGCGCTGGTGAAGGAGGCTACTGACAGGATTTCTGGACACGGCAGTTGGTTGCACGAGTGTGTGTGTGTGAGAGAGAGAGAGTAGCAAGTGTTTGTGTTGGAGGCAGATTTTAGTGTGGATTGGGCCAGTGTGTCGGCCAAAGAGCCATGTATTGTGTGGAAATTCTGGAGGCCGAGCAGAGACGCGTCATGTTTAAAAGATTTTTGTTCTCAGTTAAAGCATTTCTCTAGTAATTCTCCCAAAAAAAGTTTCATTTTTGTCTTCAAAGAAAGGCAACCCACCGTCTTCCCCTCCGTAAAACAAATGGCATAAATAATTTGCAGAAAATTTTGTTTTCGCGATTTATCTCATTTAACTGCAGCCTTCAGCGTCTCAAATCCTCCAAAAATGATGTGGTTTTTGAGTGCCTTCTTTCAAACTGGCTGGTTTAATTTGACAGTGATTGAGTGGAGATGTAAAGATACAGAACATGCATGCTTTGTGTGGAACTCTGAGGGGTGTCTGATTGCTTTTTTTTCTGTTGCAGAGATAATATTTATTTCCAATTCTGTGCAGCTGTTGTTTTGTTAGAGGAAGAATGCGCCGAGACACTTTATTTTGATGGATTCCTTTTTTTTGCTTTTCCTCTTTGCTTTGTGATACGCATTGTAATCTTCACTTCACTTTTCAGCAGGTTAAATAGATGAAAATAAACACTTAGACACTTTGCACCGTGCACAAAACGGAACAAAACAAGCATTCGTTTTTTTTTGCCTTGTGCATGCCCTTACTTTGAAAATAGGATCAACAAAGGTTAATAGTGAAAGAGAGTGCAGTGTGTGAAATGTTATTACACAGAGACAGGGAATGTAAATGCCATTGGAGGAGCGGTAGGGGTCAGTGGCCCCTTCATGGTCATCCTGCTGGTAATAACATGAGCCAACTATCCTCCGATCCGCTGGAGAAGAGAGCTCGCTCCTTCCTCTCCTTCTCTTTGTTTGGACAGAATAACATCACAAAACCTCAGAGAGGGGTAAGAGCAGGAGGGCACTTTTGAGTTTGAAGCCAAAAAGAGCAGGATGGAGTGGAGAAAGAGGAAAAAAAATAGAGAAAAAAGAGCCAGGCTTCACCTGCCATCTCCGCTCAGGGCCAGCAGGTTTGACAGCTGTCTTGTTCAATTCCTCCAACTCGAAAAGTTGGACAAACAAATGGACCGCGAGGGGAGACAAGGCGGGATGAGTAATGGCAGATGAGTTTGGATTAGATTGATCTTCAAAGAGAAATACCTCCTTACATGCAAGGCACGTAGCGTTTTCCTACGTATGGTCTAATTCTCTCCCTCTGTTAGCAATTTCTCCGGTTTCTCGGCTCTAACAAAGCCCTGAGAACAGACTGCCTGCATTGTGCATGTGTAGGAGGATAAGACAGGAGCAACGGTGGTGAGTTTGTTGAGTTGAGGAAAAAAAATGGACGGTGGAGTGGAAGCCACGCTGCGGTGCTGAGCCGTACCCCGGTCGTTCAAATTATTAAAAAGCTGCTGAGGAGGAGAGTTACAGGCGTTCAGCTCTGTGGAGGCTGCTGTCAGAGAAGAAATTGGCATAAGTGCTCCCACTAAGATAAATTTCTTCTTGCTCGCTGCAAAAATGATCCAGACTCGAGAAAGTAGTGGCTGCAACTGAGGGGGATGACACAAAACCTGATATTTTGCTTTAATTCTCCAAAGCCCCCTCCCAACCCTTCATCTGTCCATTCATTTCTTTTTAATTTCTTTTTCAAAGTTGCATCAAAGCAGCTAGCTTGCAGCCCATACTGAAAAAGAAACAAAAACACGTCTGGGTTTCAAAACAGAAAGGGCAAAGTATTTATCAAGGTGCTGGAGGGTGAGTTTTATTCACTACAGAAGCCCTTCGTAGCCGTTTCGTGGCTCGCCTCGAAAATAAATAGACAGACGAGACAAACAAATGACTGTGTGTTAGCGCAGTTAACCCCACGGATGGATCCAGCCCACTTCTTTGCTGAGAAAATACCTCTGAGGGTGAAAGAAAATCTGCCCCATAACGCCACCTCCTGTGTTTAAAATGACAGTTAACTTTCCCCCACTGGTTTAAAATGGATGTTTAATGATCAACAGAGGCTCCGGGCTTAGGGTCTCACAGTCACGCCTGGCTCTGTGTGTGCACTAGAGTAGGAAAAGCCGCCCCCTCCGTGTCGTTGTGGGATGCCCGATTCAAAAACAAGCTAGTTCTTAAGTGATGGATCATCAGAGGTCTCTTTGGGTTGTGTGTTAACCCTTTGGAGTGTGCAGCCAGGGGAGCCGTCGGCGGCGTGTGATGGATGTGTCCCTGGTGTTTGGGTTCCATATATCAGAAGATTAGTGCTGACCTGTGAGCCGTCTGGGCCGCCCTCGCAGCTCCTCGTCCGACGCTGCCCGATATTAGCATATGAGGACGCTGCTCCGTCTCAGGGGGATACAAAGATAGGGTTCTTTATTTGGTTCTGTCACAGTGTAGGTCACAGGAAGTGTGTAGATTAAAGGCTGAGGACCGTGTTGGTATTAGGTGTATCTGACAGGTCATCTGTCTTCAGTGCTTCCCTGAAATTCCTAAATAGCACCATATAATTATCCCAGAAAATTGAGGTTTGGGCCACGCTTCACTGCAGCTCCTCTTTTATGGCATTCATGAATCATATGCATATGTAAATCAGTCAACTGAATGCAATGTTTTCTCTCGTGGCATTGAAACGTCTTAAATTGTTGCAAGTATACATCATGCATTCTTTCATTATTATTATTATTATTGTTATTTCCAATCTGTTGGGGTTTGCCAGGCGTGATGGACGGCTTTAATTCTT
Organism: Aphyosemion australe; assembly: GCA_006937985.1. Lineage (NCBI taxonomy): Eukaryota > Metazoa > Chordata > Actinopteri > Cyprinodontiformes > Nothobranchiidae > Aphyosemion > Aphyosemion australe. The sequence goes on along the minus strand of SSNS01000405.1, from coordinate 405,454 downwards.
CTATTAAGTGCTTTCACACGAACAGGGCGACCACATTTGCCTCTTGAGAAACCAGTCATTGGAAGCATTAAAAGGGTAAATTAAATACTACATCCATGGCCTTTGACTCACCTCACTTTTTCTGCAGATTCTTTCAAATGATCATAAAATCTTCCCCCACTTAGTGCTCTCATGCAATGCTTAAATGTCACCTCCCACAGTATTGCTGGCATTTGTCCTTGTTGTGTCTTTACGTATTGGAAGAATACTTCAAATGCCAGTTTTCAGAGAGCTGCTTTATGCATCAAGGGGACATTTTTTTCCCTTAAATCACCTGTAATCTGCGAGCTCTTTGTCTGCCATGTCTAATGGCTACTCGATTCCTACTTGGTGTCACAAATGTCTTGTGTTGAAGCCAATCTATTTTCAAGGTGAGGAGATATTGTCAAAGTCCTTGAGCGTACTGCGGGCTTTGATTGGCAGGCGTTTTCGGAGAGGATGAGGGGTGTTGAGAGTCTCGCTGCAAAGAGAATCTATTACCTAGGATGGCATAGGCATGCTTTCACAACGTGTCAGTGAAGTCAGCCATCTTGCGTGCTCTCGGTGTCTGGAAGAGTCTCTCGTCGGCACAACGAGGGAGCAGCTTTCAAGTTTAATTTTGGTAGTTGCCATAAGCGATTTTATTGATGTTTTAAAGTTGAGTTTAACACTGTGATAAATCATCCTGTAAAGGCAAAAACACAGGAGCGTTTGTCAGTGTCACTGTATAATCTGTTTTGTGATCACTTGCAGCATTAAACAAAAAAACGAAATGAAAGAATTGCAACGTAAACGGCATTCTGGCAAATCAAAAAGGCGCAGTATAGAACTCGAAACTCAGCCGAGCTCTTTCTTGTGGAGTTGTGCTGATTTCCGCCATTTCAAAAGCCTCTTTGGTGCAGAGAGAAAAGGACTGCAGGCTCTGAGAGTTGCAAGCGAGAGAAGGAAGCTTGTTGTTGATCAGCCAAGCAAATCAGATCTTGATATTTGAAGAGTGGAGTTGTGATTGCTAATCACTCCACTGCTGAGTTTTAATTAGGAGACTCATAGGCTTTCTGTCATTTCTCGGCAGAGCATAGTCAAGCATCAGATGTACTCAAAAGAACAAATAATTAGATGCCTTAGTAGTCGGGGCTACAAAAACAAGCTGAGGTTTTTTTTTTACAGTGTACATGAATGAGTGTCATTCTAGGCTCTGATTAAAAACTGCAACACAACACTGTTGAATGCAAACTTTTGTGCTTCACAAGTCGCAAAAAATGTCGGGACCCTATAACCGCCTGGCCGTTGCTCATTATGCATACTCATCTTGATCATGAAACGTCACCATCGTTGGCCCAACATTGTGTCGTTATACCCTGAACGGAAAATGGCAGAGGAATAAGGTCATAACTGTCGCGTTTTTATATTAAAAATACAAATAATTAAGTCTAAGCAAACAAATATAAACGTTTTTCTTATTATGGATAATTGTGTGTAAATTTGTTGTGTGTTTGTTTTTCTCTGACACTTCATGATACCTCAAAATGCTAACTAGCTAACCTACCTACTATCAAAATAAAACCAGCGTTTTAGCTCTGTTTGATGAAAAATAAACTTTTTTTCTTCATTTAACAGCGGGAAATCCTGGTATTTTATCAATTTTGATAAAAAAGTGGACCAAATATTTTACAATTAATTGTTATTTTGTTATTTAAGGGACAGACTAGACTTTTATTTTTGTTTCAGGTCTTTTTTTTCAACCGTAGCATAACGCAGCACTTGTTGCCATGACATAACAGAGAGAGGTCGAACGATATTGGTTTTCTATTACCGATGCCGATATGTAGAGGTCATGGTCAGCCGTTGGCTGATATGTAGACGTTTTCAATCCTATTCACGTATTAAAATGTCACTAATATCAGTTGATGCACAGCATTTCTGAAGCTGAATCAGTTTTTGAAAACTGAATTTAACCAACTGGTAAATCTTAATTTTCTACACTGCTCAGTGTTAAAATCAGACATTTAACTACAGTTATTCAAGTATGCAAAAACGTACTAGAGTACTTTGGCATTGAGAAATGGCTGCTGAGTTAGCTGAGTTCTTGTCCTTAACCCTAACCCTAGCCCTAACCCAGGCATGCATGGACACTTTCTTCTTCTGCGTAACACCAAAGGAAGCTCAAATCTAATAGAGTTATTTTCTCGAGGTTATTGCTGTAGATTGGATTGAAATTTTTTTTTGCAATAGGTAGCTTTCTGTCCTGTGCTTCTAAGACCTTTGTTAGGACATTTTAATTACAGCAGAGCTAGGTGTAATTGATATAGGCTTAGAGGGATTTCACTGTCAATGAGAATGAGCCTGGGCGTTAATACAGCCGAGCAAACACTTCCACCTTTGTGCTGCACCGACACCCGCGCACACACTCGTGTGTAACTGGTGGACATGGGGGAAAAGGTGCATCTTGTTGTTGGTTTTATTTTCATTGTTTGCGTAGCTGGTCAAATCCATTTCTGCCTCCACTTTGACATATCGGTTGCCAACATTGTTGCTACCTGGAGTGTCCTCTTACCAAGCACTTTCTTCATAGTTCCATGTTGTCACCCACAATTCTTAAAATTTTATAAGGCTGTTAGATAATGCTTCAGGATGAGGGTGAATTATTGATGGTCTTGTTCGTATGAGTGGGACAGGGCAGGCTTTTAACTCTCCGAGCAGCACGGCCTCTCATGTGGTAACTAAGGGACACCATACAAACACCCAAAGGAATGATGTACTGGAGGAGGAAACAAACGGAGGCAGGGGGCTGAAAATAAAATAAAAGAAGCCTGCATCCTTTGCACTGCTGTTCGGCTAAGCCAAAGCACAAGAAGGGAGAGAGAAAAGAAAAAAACTTGGCAGCAAAAAGAAGCTTTGCATCCACAGAAGCCTTTTTGCTGTGTGTTTGAAGCATCGAGAGGTTGGTATGGTGGTTGTGTCTGTGCTGCTTACATTTGCTGGATTATGCACACAACATTCTGGCGCTGCTTTCTTTCCTTTGTGCAGAAACACGTGCTCGAGTTCGGCGCAATTATTAACACACAAGATTTTAGAGTTTGAATGGAAAAGTAAACTTTGTGGTTAGTTTGTGATGACTAGAGCCTAAACCAGAAGTTAGGAAACTGATTAGTGGATCGAATGAAAATGAATCTGCAGCTGCTTTGCTTACAGAATATTTGTTCAAGTCAAGTAAATACACTATTCATTATGTGGCCCCTGGCTTTATTTTCTGCTTTTCTCACTTATCGATTATTGCGCTCACTTGGGTTTTGAACTCTTGATTGGGCGAAACAATAAGAAGATACCACGGTAGGCTCGAAGACAAATGGTTTTTACACTTTTTAATGAAGAAATGACGAGTAAATGACTCATGCAAAGGACCAAGTGATGCATCGGTAGGGAAATTAACAATCAGCCCCTCAAGCAACAATTAACTGACCGTGTTATGCAGAACATTCACAGACCATGTGGCTTTACTTAACAGTTTCTTTTAATAAGAGCAACACATATTCTTCCGAAAGTGGATTAATGTGGTTACATAAACCTTTCTTGTTGTGCTTTGTCTTAGACAGAATGAAGAGTTTTTATGAATACAAAAAAGAAAGGGAAAAAAACAGCCTTGGGCTTTATCTGTTTTTCCAAAAAACAGATAAAGCTCAGTGAAACATGAGTCTGGGTTTACTATTTGACCCAAAATAATAAACAGTGAAACATCCTGTAGGATAGATTACAGTTATGGATAGGTTTTTTTTTTTTTTTTGCAAACATAGATGCGTTTGACTGAAATCAGTCTGCAGCTACGAATTTTGCAACCACACACCCTGACAGCTGTCCCGAGTCTTACTGCATTTGCTTTCATCATTGTTCCAATTCACTCTGTCTGCACTCCTTTGGCCTTGGTGTTTGCATAACAATGGAGCGAGCAAAGCAAATAAGGGAAACTTTGCAAAAGCATAGATTTAAACATTTATCTGTGTGGTCCTAAATGAGCTTTAGGCAGTTTTTTAATGTATTATTTGCACATTTGGTCAAAATATAACAAATTTGGTAGAAAATCTGATCAATGTTGCAACCCAAAAGTTTTTATTCTGCATGCTGCAGGCTGGATTTTCTAGTTTTGCTTCATTCTGTCTTGTTACATTAAAAGAAATCTTTTTTATTCATTTTAACTCTGACAGAGGAGATATTTCAATCAGTTGTGCACCTTTCAGAAGGAATATGCTAAGCCACTTACAGCTTTATCAGAGATGGGTACTTTTAAATAATAACTCTGAGTCTGTCTCTGTGAGTCAGGAACAGCACAAGAAAGCAATTATGTAGAGCGAAACAAGAAAATCAAGTCCAACCGGTCTCCATTTCCCAGTGGAAATGCAGAAGATTGATGCCTGTGTCTTGGTTTCTAAAGAAGCTGACAGAGTGGGTGGACAAATTATTAGAAACCGATACTGAGGAAAAGACTTTGACTTTAAAACAAGCAAGAAAACCATCTAAATTTACAGTGTGCATATTAAAGCCATGGCTGATTTCCAACTTAATTATGTCTAATAGAGGACGGGCAGTAAAGCTAAAACATATCATCTTTATTATGCTGCGAGCTTTAGTGAAAACCCGTATCTTTGCTGAATAGTTTTATCTAATCAGTGCCATCATGTGGAATAATTAACCTTCAATAAATCTTGTGATATTTGAACAGAACAGAATTTATGATTGCACAGAATTTTAAATGATGCCTTAGACAAATTGAATTAGGACACAGGTTTTCTAATGAATGGGTTTAGAACTACACCTTTGGGACTCATTATTTTCCTGCTTTCTCTTAGACACTCTGTCACTAACATGTCATCAGTCAGTCTTTTCTCTCCTGCTGTTTCTGTTTGGTCTTTTGTTAACTTTACTTAAGATGTTGTATTAGCTTTAAACTTTAAATCTAACAAATACATAAAAGTGCAGAGATAAACTACTAGAGTATTTAATTTTCATCTTAAGTGACAATGTGTAGTTTTTACCATTAATTTCTGGAAATATCCATCGAAATGTTGCTGAAAATGAATAAAATGATGTCCAGTCGTTGAAAAATATTGGCGACTTCGTAACATATAACCATAAAAATCGGGTCTAAAATACATAGGGCTTGGGTCTAATCTCTGGGGGACACCATATTAGATGTCATGTTTCCTTCAACGTGAGCTGGCTCGGGGTCCTGCGCCTGCCGATGATGTCACACTAGATGATTGGCTGGACGTATGACTTATGGAAGTTACGTTACCATGTTCAAAAACATTTAGGCGGTAAGAAAAATGAATTTAATAACAAAACTGCTAAATTCTTTTCAAAACCTGTGTGAAAGAACAGAATCAAAAAATAGATGCAATAAATTTTGACCGAGTGGTATTGCCGTAGTGTGACATCATCAGCAGGCGCAGGACCCCGAGCAGATCCGGAACCTACACCGCCAGAAAACTAGCATTGGCATTGCATTCTCTCGATGGAATTAACTGAAGGACTATCAAAGTCTGAGGAATCACACCGAGGTTGCAGCTTTCTGCTCGACAGGTAACGTTTTTTTAAATTAGCGACAGTCACGGCGGTATGGTGTAAAACTACCCTGAAATGTATGTACTGCCCCCTATCGCCAGGAAACTACATGCTGTCACTTTAACTATAATTATTTTTACAATATTAATTTTAATCATTGATTCACAAAGGATTTTAATGTTTTAAAGTAACACTGAACAGTTTCCTGCGCCTCCGCCCAACTGGTTGAAAGTGGATTTACAACTGTCGTAAACAACCCTGCTGCAGCCTGCTGTAGCTAGCGCTAACAACGAGCTAACGCTAACATGAGCCACCTAATACTAAAATAAATCACGAAGCAAAATGTCAGTGAATTTTACAAAAACAAGAACATTCACAACTGTTAGATGTAATATATTGAGCTGTAATCTGGCAGTGCACACAAACGGCAAATTTGGTTTAATTGTTCAAAAGCTGCTGTAATTAATTTTTTCTAAATAATAATGGCACACCAGACACATGAGAATTCATTGTGATATGGTCAACTCATAAATAGGACTCCAAATAAAAAAGGAAAAGAGAAGGTAAGAAAATATTTAAATAAAACACCATCTGCCTATCATCAAACAGCAGACAGACAAATTTAGCGACCAGCTAATAATGCAGCACTTGGCAGATTAAGAGCCAGATATTTCCCCCAGGAGTTTTGGAGTCTGCAGCAGAGCTAAAAGTGAGTGTTTAGTGGCCTGAAATGCATCTCCAAATAAGTGATAATTCATGCTTGGGACTGTTGGATGTGTAATTAGGCAGTTGTTCACTAAGACCGTCTAAACACACTTTGTAATAATATGTCATTATTGTGTTTACGATTTCCCTGCTGGCCTTATTTCTCTAATGCAGCTGATAGAAAACGAGTCTGATCACACGAACGTTAAAAAAAAAGATAACGTTTTAAAAGAAAAAGGCTGTGTGAGCAATAGTGTCTTGTTCAACTGAGTAAAAAATGTGTTTTTATCTCCTAGTGGGTCATCATGATAAGACCAAACTTGATTATATGCTAAATAATACCTTCCTCATTTAGGTGTAAATAATATGTTCATAAATTAGCATTGATGAAGTTGCCCAAAGTCAAATATCCAAGTAAAAAAAAAACTATAGAGGCCTATTTTTCTCCCTTTTTTCTAATTATCAGGTCACATTATGCAGACAAGCAGTGAATTTGAATCAAAGCTCAACAACATGGATTCGCAGAAATCTACGAGCTGGTAAACACCTTTAAATTTGGAGGTATCAACCTCTCGGTAAACACACTGAGCTGAATATCATTACAGGTATTAACGATGCCCTTCAGAAAACACTTTCATCTCAGGCCCAGTCATAAAAAGGGTAGTTGGTTTACCAGCGCAGAGTGGCTGAAAAATTAACACCGTGTAAACGTTCTCCTGGCATCCTGATGAGTTTACCTGCAGAGAAAACCAGCGGATAGCTGCTATCGACTGTTGAACATGGTGGTGGGTCCGTAATAGTATTGGCAGCCCTCTCTTAGGACTCATTAGCACCTACGATTACTCCACTCCGTCCTGTAATGGCCAAGGTGTGTGAGGCAATTTTACAGGACCGCTGTAGCAGGACCTCGTGTTGCAGCGGTTTTATGAATTAAATCAAATTCCCAGTCTGGTTTCCCACAGTCACCAGACCTAAACTTATGGAAAACTTCTGGGAAAAGTGAAAACTGTGTTTCCACCTTTTTTCCACCACACGTTTTAAAATTAAAAACTGCAAAATATCACTATGTGCAAGTTTTACTCTTGCTAGAAAGTGACTTTCTCCATATGGGATTATGTTTATGTGCGTATTCACAGTGTTTTTATAGGCTGTTTGGGGTTAAATAATTGGTTCAGACAAGTTTACTGTGTTGTAAGTTATTTAGTTTGAATGCAAACTGGAAAGTTGAAAAAAATTTGTTTTATGATGTAATTTTATGTTCTAGAAAATTTTACAACACCATAAAAAAATATCAGTTTAAAATGAAATCAAATATTTTTACAAAACAATAATTAATAGTTGTTTTTAATACCTAAAGCTAACATGCATGCAGTTAAGCACACTGATCCTGCAGTAAATCCCACTTAACTCAACCTTATGGTCACCATGAGACTATTCTGCTGTTGAATTGTGAGTTGAGCTGTTGCGACATATTTTAAGACTTATTTGGTTGATGCTTCCTTTTCTTTGCTTATGAGGGGCAGAGTTAAAGTAGATCAGTGCACGCCAGGCGTCAAAGCTTTATTAATACATAGCATTCATAGACGGCAGCCCACCGGCTGACCGTGCAAAGCTTAAGTGAAACAGTTTGCAGTTTGGACAAACATCACAGTGAATCCGCAGCAGGAATGTGAAGAAACCAGGCGGATGGATATATCAGTGGGTGTGTGAGGCGAACCATGAAGTTGTCATTGTGGTAAAACAGCCTCTGCTTCAAATTGCTCCCATGCAACTGAAGGAATTCATTTGACTTTAAATAACTTCTTAAGTCTGTATGAAAACTCAGCGAGCGCGACGCGCAGACAGGGATGTCGAGAGAAGCCTAACAGCTTGTCTGAGTGATGGAAAATATGTCTGATTAACTGATATGGCCTCTGTGCAAAACATGGCTGTGCTTCTGGCTGTAATTCAAGTAAATAGTGTTTATATAAGTGAAATAGACATATGTCTGTTTCAGAAGTTTTATACTAAGTAGCCTAATGTTGCTTAATTTGTGTTCAGTAATATAAAACTCAGCTGTACTCAACTTTAGATGTATGATATAACCCTGCACTTGTTTTGATTAATTAAAGGTGTTTATTTAGATGCATGAATTTATTATGAACTTTTTTATCTTCTATTCTCAATATTGTTAAAGTTGACATTATTTATGAGAACAAGGTCTATTAATACTTATTGTCTGATTTAGTCATAGGTTGTATTATAACAACAAAAAAATCTCACTATATATTTATAAATGCTTTAATAATCTTATATATTCATTTTCTACCTTAGTGGTTGCAACACAGTTTCATTTTTCGTAAAAGGACCTTTTGATGCTAAAATGAACAAATGCATTAAAAAAACCTGGAAACATGAATATGCATGCCAGTTTTGAATATGGTTAACACCGTACTCAAACCTTTTAACAAAATAGTGAAAAATAAATAAACTCATGAGTTTTAGTGTAGAACAACGGAGCATTGTTTATCTTAATTTAAACGAATCAGAGTTATTGTTTTAATTTCTTTTGATCACCCTATCAAACAGGGAGCTGTGATTTCCTTTGCCCTGAGATTTGCCTCTAAGGCTACGAGCGTTACCCTGCAGATGAATCTTACCAGCAGGACAAGCTGAAGCTGGGAAGGAAAGTATTAATTATCGGCCTTGATTTTAATGTGCAGCATTTATTATGCTCAGAATTTTTATAAAAGAGATGCAGGAATCATCAACATCAAATCGGAGATAATGGAATATGACTTCTTGAAAAAACAAGGTTGAGTAATAATATTTAACCTTTTTTGCTGTCTTCCTCACATAGATTCATTTTACATAAAACAGCAACAACAAATCTAAACACACCGTAGCAGTAGCAAAAGATTTTGCTCTGCAGGTCGGTCTAGCCATGATCTATCGTAGCCTCAGCAGGTCTACTAGCCTGAGAAGCCGTCCTATACTGTATATGTGCATATATAGTCTGGCCATGACCCACTGACGGCTCTCAATCATGGGGTGGGATCTACGGTCGTCTGTCAAACGGTCTCCACATGCTATTGGACAACAAACAAGGTGACGTACTCACTGCTACAGATGTCAGTCAATGAGCCAGTCCACCATAAACCGTCAAAGAAGATGCAAATACATCCTTTTTCTAAATAAACTTAAGTACCTCTATCTGCTCTTGACTCAAAGAAAACACCACATCTAAATTTGCACAGTCGCAGTAACATCCCGCCCACCAAACAGCGCTGTGATTGGACAGGCACCAGACTGTCCTGGCTAGACCGACATGCAGAGCAAAATCATTTTGCTTTGGCAACTGACAATCTAGATTCTAGGTTACAGGTCTGCCACTGGCTGAAACAAATTTAGGGCTGTCCAATCACAGCGCTCTATGTTTGTAGAGACGTTGAGCATGCTCAGCACCAGAGCTGCAACACAGAAAAACTACAAAGATGGCATCAGCTCAGAAACGCCGCTCGTTTGAAACGACTTTGGCATCAACTTGTGATTATTTAGACGAGCTTTTCGTTGAGTCATGAGCAGATAGAGGTGCTTAAGTCCTTTATTTCAAAATAGGATGTGTTTGCGTCATCTTTGACGGTGTATGACGCACTGCCTCATTGACTGATTTCCGTAGCGATGAATACGTCACATTGTTTATTTCACTGATTGGTCCTAGCGCTGTCCAATTATGTGCGAAGACAGTTTGAAAGACAACCGTAGATTCCGCTCCACGACGGGGTTCTGTCTATGTGTCGTTGCCAGACTATATATTTACACATGGCTTGCCAGGCAAGCAACAACCAGCTTTGATGTAAGATTTTGTGTTTCACATTTAGATAAATGTCTAAATCCAGCACTTTCTTTTTCTTCTTTCTCTTCAATAATGAGTGGCAAATGGCCTGTATTTGACATAGAGCCTTCTAGAGTCCTAGAACCCCCCCAAGGCGCTTTACAACAGTCATTCACCCATGCACTATAGTGTAGCCACATCTGCCCTGGGGCACACTGACAGAGGTTTCTGCTTACTTTATAGACGCAAAAAGGTTTCTTAGTTTAAGTGTCAGAGTCTTATTTTGACAAGATTCATGCCGGTAGGTGCTCGTTGGGAAAATAACTCCAAATATTTCAGCATTGTATAAATCTTTCCTTGTCACCGGCTTGTTTTGTGTTTCAGCGGTGGGACCTCCCGTCCCCAATAGAAACGACCTCTGATGGGAACCCGATCCGGTCCCGTCTGTAACGACAACCTTGTGATAGTTTGCAAATAATGTGTCATTTCCTTTTGGAGACAGAGGGACTCAAAAAGGCTCTCCTGGCTTTCGCCCCATAAACTGATCTCACTCCGGCCCAGATGCAACATTTTTTTCTACCGTTGTTTAAACAAGTTGCCGTCGATGGTGGAAATTATGTCTGATTATTATGATGCGGCTTTGGCGCGATGGCGGAGCATGAACGGAGTTGTGTAATGTTGGAGACTGATTAGACAGATTTCCCCTCTCCTGCATGTTGTTCATTAACATCCCAGATGTTACGTATTAGCTTTATGCACTCCCCTTCTGAAAGACTAATCCAGTCTGAATAGAGCTGGAGTGTGTAAAAATTTAACGTCACATCAGAGGCTGTTCCTATCCCACAGAAGGTGCGAGCATCAACATATCACTCGCTGTAAATGTGCGGTGCGTGAACAGATCTGTTGTGAGTGAGCACGTCGCTTATGTTTGGAGAGTTCAGGTAGGACTGACATTGCAAAGTCGGTTATGGCTGCTTGTAAAAATGCAGTTTAACACTGGAGTGAGCCGGCGGTGGGAAGAGCGTGCGTGGGTGTGTTTGTGGATAAATGCAAGGGGGGAGCGGTGTGATGGTGATGCATGGAGGAGGTGAGAACCGAGTGTTTTTTCTGAGAATTTATGAAGAAACTTTCTTCTTCCTTTTTTTGTGTCAGTGTCAAACTGCTCTCTGCTCCTTTCTGACGACCTTCCTGCTTAACCAACTGCTCCCAGGTCAGTCTATTCAGACTCGGTGCCAAACAAGAACAGCCACTCAAAGTAGCTCGAATAATAGCAAATTAAATTGGCAGTTAAGCGATTTTCTCTGTTATTTTCATTTAATGTGAAAAGATTTTAGTTGTTTTTTTTTGAAGAATTGGAATAAAACAAGTGAAATGGTCTCGGAGAGTGATTGGCAGAACAATAATTGCCAAGCTTCATAATGCATTAGTTGTTTAAATCAGTTTTTAAGCAAATTGCCAAACAGGCACTGCTTACAGCATCCCAGATGCAAGTATTAATTATGATGGAGTAACGAGCACGATCTGTCTCCTATGAACCATTTCAAAGCTTCGCTTTCCTGAAAATCACATTGTGAGACTACACAATCCCCAAAACACCCAAACTAACCATGCAATATACATGCACGCTGAAGCGAAACATAATGTTCTGTTTCTGGTTTTGATGCTCTGAACATTACACATCAAACACCTGAAAAATGGTTTGAACAGGATATTGTTTTGCTTGCACAACACAAGATCTGCTCTTAAATCTGTTGAGGACATTTAGAAGGCCCTATTTTCTCTGGAGTGCAGCTTCGAATCAAAAAGCTGGCTCTTAGTGTGGATTGTGTGTGTTTGGGGGTTTTGGATTGATTGTTGAGCCAAATTGAAGATGGACATCTTTTTTGCATTTTGTGCAAAGAGCCAATTGACGAATCAATAAAATGAATCTTTAGTTGTTAATTCTGTTACTGATAGAAAACACAGTCAGTCATTAGGACACGTTTTAAAGGCTCGAGTCATTATATAAAAACATCAAAAAAGCATCTGCTTTTACACTTGTTTTTTTTTTTACTCCAAATGCCTCCCAGCACATTTCCTTTTTCGTTTCTTTGTTCTGCTTGACACTAACCTGGTTGTTACGCCTGGTTCTTCTTTGTTCTCTTTACTTTACTAAGCTTCTTTGCTCAACCCTCTCTGTTTCACTGCGTCCATTTGCTCATTGGCACTCAGTCTTATCTCCTGCCTCAATCATTTGGCCAAGAGCCCCTGAACACACCAACTGTTGTGCACTCTCAATAAAAAAAAAAGAATTGCACCTTACAGCAAGCTTCTGTGTGGGCTTCTTCTTTCTGTATGGAAGGACGTTTCGCCTCCAAAGGATGCTTCTTTCCACCTGTTGAGCTTAATTTTGAACTTGAGCCCAAAAATAAGAAAAAAAGCGAAAACAGAGTGTGTTAATTTGACTTTTTTGCATTTAAAAAATCATCTTTTTCATGTTTGAATTTTATTAACAAATGTCAATTTTAAATTATTCTAAAATGTACCCAGTGGCTTTAACAGATTTATGTTGACGAGTAATTTTTATGTTGGAATTAAGATCAGTTTCATTCATTTGTATGTGTGAAACAGCAAAATCATTAAAAAATCATGAAACAAAACTGTTAATTCAAAAGCTACTCTAAATGTTAAAGCAGCAATCCAGAGATTACCCTGTTTCAGGAATTCTGTATCATTTTCTATAAATCCATAACAGTGAGTATCGGTGCACTGTGATATAATAAAGGCAATACGTCTATTTTTTTTTGCTAAGCTCACCCCCATCGTGTAGAGCCCCTTATTAATTGAATTGAGTGTCGCTCAGCATTAACCAACAGTGTCCAACATCTGCCTACATACAGATGTCAATCCGTCAACTTAGACTGATGCAGAGTTGGCAACATTTTTCATGAACAAGTAAGTCTTTAATACATACACACACACACACACACACATATATATATATAAATATATATATATATTAGGGGTGGGGCTCGATTAAAAAATTAATCTACTTAATTAGAGGCTTTGTAATTAATTAATCCTGATTAATCGCATTTTAATCATTCAAGACAATTTGTGCCCAAGCAATTTTTTTTATCAGAAATAATGTCAGTGAGGCACAGACGACCTACCCACACTTTAACAAGTATATTTCTGTAACCAGGAGGTCTATTTGATTACTTTTGTCTCATTTTAAATGTAACCATCGTGGGATTTGTAAATATTAGTACATGTGTTATTGATGAGGTGTAAATGGACATGGAACATTGTAAATGTTGTGTACTGAACTGAACACTAGGTGGCAGCAGAGCACTGCTTATATATAGAGGTGTAGTGTAGAGTTCAGGGGAAGTTCTGCTGAGGGTTACAAAATAAATGCTGTGTGTGTGCTTGTCCCTCCTGCTGTAATAATATTCATATGGATAAAGTTACTGCCTGCCTGATTCTACCAACTAGAAAACATAATGGTAAAGTGTCACAAGTGTCATATTTTTTCTTCCTTTCTTTTCTTCATGAAGATAGATTTGTTATGATTTATTTAATTGTAGTTTTAGTTGTGTTTGGAGCACGCAAAAAAGGTTTATATGGTCTTGTAGCCCAGGCTCTGCAGTCTTTGTAGAGGTGCATCTTGATGATATTTATTGATATAAAGGGCATAAATTGTGATGCTAAACTTTCCCAGACCCCAATTGGGGGATGCTTAGGCTCAAAGCGGTACATTTCAATGCATTTTCTTTTCTAATTAATTAATTGTGATTAACTCGTTATATTCCCACCCATATATAGTGGTTCTATTTTTGAGTCGGTATATACAAACTCAAGAATGGAACCACAATCAGCCACCTCATCTACATGGATGAAATTTGACCAAAACTAAGAAGCTGCGAGTCAAAAACCACGTCTACTTTGCTTCTTCCCCTGGAACTCACATGTTTTGCTATTTCGTAACTCAGCTGTGATCTTAGAGAAGCAGTTGTTGCTGCGCATCAGTCCGGGAAGGATTTAAGCACAATTTCCAACCATTTGGAGTCCATCATTCACAGCGAGAAAGATTAGTCACAAGTGGAAAACATTCAAGACAGTTGCCAATCTTCCCAGAAATAGACGTCAAGGAGTTCATAGCAAGGTCAAATGTTCAGAGAAACTGAAAAAAAAATAGAAAAGCGTTACCTCTCAGACTATTAAAGTAATATGAAAGTAATTATTGTCTGGACGGGTTGCCAAAGAAAGAAGATTGACTTGAGTTTTTCTTTTTGCATCAACACAAACCACAAGATATCATGAACAACTTCCTTTGAACAAATGAGCCCAAATTGGAAAAAACCCAAACAGAATATTATTTACACATCATACCAGCTGTCAAGCACAGCAGAGTTGATTTGACTTTGTGTCGCAGCCAAAAAACCTGGGCACCTTGCAGTCGCAGAGTCGACCGTGAACTCCTCCGTATACCAAAGCGTTCTAGAGTCAAACGTGAGGCCATCTGTCCGACACGGAAAAAGCTCAGACGGACCGGAGGTCGTGCAATGGGAGAGTGATCTCAAACACAGCAGCAAATCTACAACAGAAAGGCTGAAAAGGGGGGAAAAAAAGAATCATGTTGTTACAATGATCCAGTCAAAGTCCAGACCTCAACTTGATTAAAATGCTGTTCTGAGATCTTACTAGAGCTGTGCATAAATGAGTGCCTGGAGGCTTCAGTGAACTGAAGCAACATTGTTAAAAGTAGTGGGCTAAAATTCTTCCACAGCGATCTGAGGGACAGATAAGGTCACACAGAAAATATTTACTTTAGTGTAAGTGCTCGTGGTGGGCCTGGCTTAGTTTTTGAAACGTCGTTTTTTTATTTTAAGTTGCAGTTACGTCGTTTTAAAACTGATTCCTTTGTGACATTAACCCAAGTGAAATGAGAATTTCACGTTCAAATGTAGAATGATTTACATTCATTAGGCAAATGCATTCATGCAAAGCTTAAGGAAACTCATGGGGCATTAGGAGGTAGAGCGGGTTGTCCAGTAATCAGAAGGTTGCAGGTTTGATCCCTGCTCCCACCAGAGAATGCTGCTGATGTGTCCTTGAGCAAGACACTTAATCCGCCTTACCTGCCGGTGGTGGTTGTCAGAGGGACTGGTGGCACTAGTGGAGGTGTCACCAACTTCAGTCTGCACAGGCGTGTTAATTATTCATTTCAATCAGGTGTGGCAGAGCAAGAAACACAGAAAACTAGCAGGATGGTAGCCCTCGAGGACTGGAGTTGGAATGGGTGGATGACTGATTGTTTTGTGAAGCGCCTTGGGGGGTTGTAGAACCCTGTGAAGGTGCTATACAAATACAGGCCATTTACCATTTTTACCATTTCATAATATAAATTTCGAACCCTTGTACAAAGCCACTACATTTCCTGCGAACCTACCAAATGATTGAGTTCCAGTTGTCCTCAGCATGTTTTATTGTGAGCAGCTGTAATCCAGAGTTAACTGCCTGTTAATCCTAATGGTGGGTGTCTTATCTTATCAGCCAAGTGTTGATAAAGCACACTTGGCAGCCAGCACATGCTGAAGGTGCATCCCTCTTTCTGGCTGTTAGGGGCAACTTCTCTTCATCACCGGCGAAGCTAAAGATATGACATCATGTTTCCCCGCAGGGGTAGAAAGCGAACCTCTGACAGGACTGTCATGAGAAAAAAAAAAAGAGTTCCCTTCGAACATCAGGGTGCGCTGCGGACAGAAAGAAAGTGTCTCTTAGTGTTTCTGGAGTTCCCGTTCCCCACTTCTACACCCTTTTCTGGTGCTTAAAATCCCCCTCTCACATGTGTCTTCTGGTTCTGAATGTAGGGCACGGGGGGTGGGGCAGAAAGGTCTCCAAATTAGTCGTTATTCAAAGACCAATCATTGTGTTGGGAAGATCCAGCGCCGCCGAGCCCACGTCTCTATTTCACTTGTAGGTTCTGGGCTTACACTTGGACTTGCGCATTAGTTTTGTTCCAGTCTTACTTGATATGTATGTATGCGCTCTTTAACGCTCTCCTCTCGGTGCTGACAATTGAAAATAAATTAACATTCCTGGGCTTTATTTTTGTCTTCTCTAAGCCCGTGGAGGAAACTTGGAGGCAAACCCGGGAGGTCAGGCCGTACTCACAGCCTGTCAATCCTCCTTGGTGACCCCACCGCCCCTTTCTTTCTCCCCCTTCCATTCTTCTCCTACGCTCCCCCCTCTCCCATCTATTTAGTCCCTCCCGGCAGAAACTCCCAAACTCGTACCCCCCCCTTTCCTCCCACTCTCTTTTTCACCGGCCGCCTCTCCAGCTTGAGTGAGGCAGACACAAGCTTTGTGGAAGGAGCCTCACATTCATTCAGCCGGCTGTTGCAGGCAGCCCTGTATTTCATGTTAAGACATGTGGGCTGTCTCCTCCTGTCCATTTATTTTAATTACGCTTTAATTGCTCGCTGTCCTTTTTTAAATGCTTGCTTATTATTTCTATCATGCCGACGTGAAAAATTTGCCGTGGACTGTGATTTTCTCCATTATCTTAACTGATGATTGATCTCCCTCCTTGGGTTTCGCCCTCGTCTGCATGAGAGACAAAAGAAAAACAGATGTCACGAATGTTTGCGAATCGTTTTTCATTTGCGTTGGTGGGGCTTTCGGCCGGTTTCCAGGAAGATATACGGTTAATGGAGAGGAAACCTTAAGGGGATATGATGTGTATCCTCGTATGATTTTAGGGAAATGCACAGATGAAAACAAATCCCTTTTATCTACTGTCTCCGAGTGTGCGTTACATGTTTGAGCTCATTAAAAGTAAAAATAGTTGTGCTTTATAATGTAGGTGGTGACAGGAAGTCATAAAAGTGAAACTTTTTTTAAAAACATCTGCCTCAGTTGAAAATGATGATCATTATTCAGGATTTGCTGGCCCAGAAACAACAAATAAACCCTTTAATTTACAGCAGCTTGGTGTAGATAATTTATCAGTGAAACATCTAAAGAGTTAATAATGCCTCCGTCACCTTTTCAAATGATTTTCTGCTCAGAATCGTAGAAGCCCTTTTTCGATCAACGCCCCCCTATCCCTTGATGTGAAATTATGATGCGTCTGTCGGTGCTTGTGTAAAGCATCTTCATGTTAATCGCCTAATCCGTTTATCTCAAGTCTGGACCGATTCAGAGAAGAAATCCCACCAAACAAAACCGCCCTTTTTATGTCGTAGGAAGATGGCGGTGTCCTCTCCCAGCTTAAGCCAGAGAGGGGAAATGTTACCCAGCAGGGTGACAGCCGATCAGGAAGACGAACCCCGGGGTGAAAGGGGGCAAGCCTTCATCCACGAGGCCGGGCAGGCTCTCGCCCCCTGGTGTCCGGAGGGAGCCGAGCGGCTCAGCAGGTCCTGTCGACCAGAAAGGCTGGGGCACGTCCCCCCAAGAGTTTCCAATCTCCTTCTGTCAGCCTCCGTAGCGGCTACCCCATGGCCTGAGGTCTCATATTTGGAGGATGATGAATGGCTGCTGAAGAAGTCTTGCGTGTCTCTGGAGACTCGAGGCTCTCTCTAACACTGAGCTGGTAGCAGTGGAGTCGGTAGACTGAGCCTCCTCTGTAGACCCGGTGTGAGACTTCCCAAGCAGGAGAGCGAACCCACCGCACTCTGTTCTTATCTGATCTGCCTCGGCGCCACCGTCTGATAAACAACTGCAAGAAAAATAAAAAGCACAATTCCTATAAAGCCACCCAAGTTTCGCTGGTGAATTACAAGTCACCTGTGTGTACGAGTGTGCACGTGTGCGCGTGCGCTTCCTTCCTTGGTCAGGGTGACCTCGAATAAAAATAAACACTCTCAGGCTTCGACAGGCTGGGTGGAGGTTCGTGGAGCTTTTCTTCCACCACCACCAGGTTCTGGTCACGGATAAAATGAACCCAATAGTTGCTTGAATAATGTCTCAGTATGCTAATGTGAAAGCTCCCCGTGTTTTGTGGGTTTTTTATGTTGCCAAAAATATCCAAGTGTATTAGCGAGGCCCAGAGAGCGATCAGAGCCGACTGCTCTGCTGCTCAAACTCGGGTCCATTATAAAATAATCAGGACGGTTGACGGGTGGCGGCATTCAGCAACAGGAAACATTTACCCTCTTCTGCATGGTGATAGCTACCAAGTGACCTGTGTGTGTGTGAGAGTGTGTGAGTGTGTGTGTAGAGGCTGGATGACAACCACAGGAGAATAAAGGAAGATTACTGGTGTTTTAGTGTGTGTTTCTGCTAAATGTGCATCAATCTCAGGAGGAGTGTGCAAGTCCTTGACTGTATGTTTGTGCAGGCATGCATGTCTATGTGTGTGTGTGGCATTTCACGTATGACACACAGCACATCCCTCCTCAGCGTTTGACTTTGGTAAGCAGCTTATCTGTCTTGTGCGTTAGTCTGTCTCAGGCTCTAACCTTTCGCTGCTTGTGCAGACAAAGGACTGTTTTTTTGCCGCCCCTCGATAAGGCAGGAGACAAAAGTAGCTCTCAAAGCAGCCGTGTCTCTAATGGCGTCCTGTAAAACCGTGTTGCTGCGGCGACGAGCTTCCTCCCGCGGTGATCTGGGAGTAAACGCGGAAGACGGAGCAGAGAGAAGTAGGAGAACGAGGCTGTGTAAACATTCTGTTGTAACGCGCAGCAGAGTGTTAAATAAGTGGCGAGAACCAGGCACGCCGGGGTGCTTCGGTTTTATGTCGGAGGCCTCGTAAGCACGCAGCAACAAAAGTTTTGATATTTCCGAGAATCTTGCACCAAAAGGGCTTTTGTTTACTCCATCAAACCACAGTTAGGAATTTTGTGCTCGTGCTGCTCAGACATTTGTTTGACTGCTTGTCAAAAGTAATTCACACATGAATTCTTGCAATCGTGTCAAACATGGAATACAGATGCAGCAACGTAAACAAGCCGATTGGCGATGGGGATGATACGATTCTTCTAATCTAATCCAGTCTCATGCATTTTTTTTTCTTTCCAGATGAAGAAGATGTTTGGCGGTCTCTGTATGAAAACGACCCATCGCTGAGATAATCTGGCTTTCCGTCCTCCTACTGCAACACCTTGAAGCACTGTTATCAGCCTCCAGAACCACAGCAACACCATGGCCTCTGCACTGTGGAGGTGTCCGGCGTTTCGTTGCCTCCTGCTCCTTCTCCTTTGCTTACACTGTTCACAAGGTGAGTGCCCGTGAGGTTTCATGACAGAAAGTAGCGTTAATGAGATTCTAGTCAACCTTTCAGGGAGCTATTTATTATTCAGCTTAAGAACGTGTTGGATTTCTTTGTACATGTTGTTGTGGCCGTTTCCGAGAAGTGAAGAGCCACCATATTAAAAGGTTGCCAAGTTCTTCTGTAGTTTTGAAAGTTGAAGTAGCTGAATATTCCTTGGCCAGGTTTTTAAAACATGTGCTTCCATGGTGACAGTCCTTTCCCCTCAAAGTCTCAGTGAGACATTTTCTTTTCTTCAATATTAATATTTCTTTAAGTGTACTCAGATGTTCTGGATTTGCAGAGAATTTATAAATTTTTTATCAACGCCTTGATAAAATCGATCTGGGCAGCCCGTGCACCGAGAACCATCCCGAGCCGTTCGGCAGAATGAGGAACTTGGAAATAATGGGGCTCGTTTTAAATTCTGCCACAAATCCCACGTCTCTTTTCGTGCTTCCTGTTCCTTCCCTCACTTCTGATTAGCACATTTGGCTATAATTATACGTGTTGTGACAAAACACTCCCGTCAGTTATATGCCCATCAGAACCGCTGATGTTGATGTGTGTCTGCATTAATGATGATCATTTCCTTTTTATTCCCTTTGAACGGGAGACAAAGTAACCTGAAATCACATGAATGTGCGCCAGGCATTTATCACACATAGATGTTGAAGCACATTATTTTAGACGGCTTCCTTTTCAATTTTGGCTTTGTATTATTCCTTTTTTTCTGTGATTGATTTCTTTTACAGTTTTATTTGTGGTATATAATTTCTTAACAAAGACAATTTGGCCTTACTTTTTGACTACCACAAGCAGACGTCCTTTTATTTGTCAGATTAGTCATTTTAGGTGATACGGAAGTGACTCTAGCCGAGGTTACCTCCTGCTTGGAAACTAAGTTGAGTAGTCCTTTTGAAATTCTTAAAGAGGGAAACTGCTTTGGTATGCAGAAAGTGCAGGTTTTGGGTTTCAGTTGATGTGAGGGCTCCCTGGCCAAAGAATGCATATTTGCCTATCCGTCAATAAAGGAGCGTGTGTGTGTGTGTGTTTCTGTGTGTGTGTGTCCATCTGAAAACAATATCTGACTCTACATGCCACTCACCTTCAGCCGGCCCAGCCCCGGAGGCCTGCATCCTGCCGCTTATGATCTACGTTTCCATCAGCATCCCTGCAACTCCACCTGATAATTACCGCCTGTCCCTCACCAGGCGCTGGTATATAATCAGGTTATGATTTTCACCCAAAACATTCCTCACTCTTTGAAATCCTCACTGAAAGAAATTGATTTCCTCCTACTTGCATGGACTTTTCCATCTGCTGGGAAGAATCAACACCAGTTTTTTTTTCTTTTGTTTTGACTAATTTTGTGCAAAATCAAGTACAAAATACCAGAATCATAGTGTTGCAGCAAAAAGTTGGCCAACATTTCTGTTTAAAAAAAACCTCCAAAACAAATAACTTTATCTCTAAATGGCTTAAAGGCATATTATGCAACTTTTTCATATTTTTAAATCCTTTTCTTGAGCCAGTATGTGCTAAAATGACCCTTTACAGGGTTAATGAAATGTCACTCAGACCCCCACCGCCCTCTGTGGCCAGAATACTGCACTTGCAACTTCAGAGTGGTGGGCTGCTCCCTGCAGGAGCTGACATACCTGGTGCTGCAGTCTGCTTCCAGCATGTTTTAGATCATGAACACAGCTGATTTGTTTGATTTAGTGATGAACCGCTCCTGTAGACACTAATGAAGGCTGAGGAGACGTTTCAGCAGTTAGATTAAGGTGTTACAAAGACGAACGCACAGCGAGGAGATAAGTTTTACTTTCGCTTTCGCTAACGAACACTAGGGGGTGCTAAAAACAAGCCAAAACTGCCAAGTGTGCCTTTAAAGTAAAAATGATCAAAAAAAAAATCAAAATGAGTCTTTTTTTTGTTAGCGGCTAACTGCTTCTGTTTCTCTTTGGAGGATTTTTGTTCAGTCTTCCTGCAAAAGGCTTCAAGTGATTTTTGTGTGTCATATTTCATGCATGAATATTTTTTGGTTCTGTCCACAGAATCTCTATAATTTCTGATTCTGAGGACTTGGAAGACCTTGGCAGAACCTTCGGTTTGCACCCCTCGAGGTTCATTGTGAATTTGAAGTGTTTTATAATCATTATTATTCTTTTGGAAAATCATTCTTCTATGCGCAGCTTTTTTGAAAATGTGTCATATTTGCTTCCTTGATTTACTGATATTTATTTGAATACTGTCTTCTTTCTGGTGAAGCACTAGCCGAGAGGATGATCCATCTTCTCCTGTGGTCAAATAAGTACAAGCATACAATTCAGCAGCATTTTTTTTCTCCTTTTAAACAAATCATTGCTAATTGCTGGCAAAACTCTCTATTCTATCACCAGGCCACAGGCCTTGTCTGCAAAATGCATCAGGCTCGTTACGAAGTTCATTTGTAAACTTTATGGCGAGGATGCATGAAAGATTTTTTTCTGTTGGTTCTTGCATTAGGACTGTATTTGTGCAGCTGTAGCTGCACAGCAGAGCATCGCTCAACCACAACAGAGCCTGTAAAAATTCCTGAAGGTCTTTAGCAGAGAAACGGAGTTTTGATTTTGCTGTTTTAGCAACTCAACTTGCAGTTTTTTCTTTTTCTTGACTACTCCACTGTTTGAGCAATTTTTTAATTTGATCCGAGACACAGAAAATGGCTACCTGAACCTGAAAACATATTTACTCTCTTCTCCTGCTTTGCAAGAGTTAATTATTTTAATTGCCAGCGAGCTTGGCAGCTCCTTGTTGGAGCCTATGGCTGGTAATTGCTTGGACAAGGTCTGAGGAGGACAGAAATGCGTCTTATACATTTTCATCACCTGGAGTTTACTAATGATGAGTGTGAAGGAGAAATTGCACAAGCTCATTAAGGTGTGAGACCTTAAGAAATGAACTGAGAATTCCACGTTTTTAGAATATTCAGCTCAAAAACACACAAAAAATGCACTCTTTACTGTTGAAGAGATGGTTTATGTTTATTTGCACATTTTTCATATTTCCATCATGGTAACTAATGCATTTATTCACAGTATTTATATTTTCTTGTCAAAGACAAACCTTTTAGTAATACCCATGTTTTCAAGGAAACAAATTATGATTTTTAGACTCTGTGCAGCTCCGTTAGCTCTGCAGAGCTTTACAGCAAGTTTCGGCTCATTGTTCAGCTGCACGGTTAATTTTACAGTTTCGTGCACGCTTTTCTCATAACATTGTTTTCATCTGCTGTTAGCATGGGGAAAAAAAGCTGTGAAGCAGAGATGAATGTGCCTTGCACATCTTGCTCAGTACCACACAGTTAGCTGCTATGTGGTGAACATAGTGGAGCACTTAGCAGCACAGAAGCCAGTGTATCCCACAGGAATTGGTTGGAACCAAAAACAGACCTGAAAGAACAGGAGGTGTTGGGTTTAGGCTCAGCAGGGAAGAAGGTACGGATGTAAAATTTAAATTAAAGAAACAAAACGGTAATGCAGGATGAGGCGTGTGCGTCGTTTTTAAAGATTTTACCGCGTTTAGAACAAAATCTTTAGTCCTATCTGCACAGAGAGATAATTACAAAGATAAACAGATTCCTGTAACTGGTTCAAACCATTTGTGAGTCATGAAAACTAGAACGTTTTTAGCGTTTCTTCATGCACTTTCCCTTGGCTTCGTGATTTGTCGCCCAATTCTTCCACATCCTTGTACCATTTTATAACCAATCCATAAAATGATGCTTCCATCAGAGCAAAGTAGGTCATGCAGGTATTGGAATTGTTGTATATCTTTCAGACCGCTGAGCCGCCCAGTCTGAAGAAATGAAAGACGAGCAGATTCTAAAGGAGCAGCTCCACAAAGGTGGAGCAAGTGCACAGCGGCGTGTCTGCTGTGACTGAATAAGGGCTGTTATCGGAGTCATTAAAGCAAAGAAAGACAGATGTGGATGGAGGTTATGTCAGGCAGTGTCAACACTTTTTTGTGTGTTTTAATAGCAAATGAAGACTTGGCACCTCAACCTCCGTATCTAAATATTGCACAAAAGTCTAATTTAAAAGATGAAGTGGTTTGTGTTTGATGAATGTTGGAGATTAGGAGCAGGGCAAAGAGGGAGTGTTTGTCAACGTCTTACTGAAAAGCAATGAAGAGACTTTTATCTGCATGTTTTTTTTTAAAATGATGAACTAAAATAGGAATTATGTCTGAAAATGGAGGATTTCAGAATTTTGATCATTTCTGCTACATTTGAGCCCCCTTTTACTCTGGAGGGGGATTTTGTTGACAGTAAAAGATTCTTACAACGAACACGCCAGCATGCTTGTGTTTCTCCCCCCGCACGGGTCGTGAAGGTTAACGCCACGTCTCGCCACAACACCCGTGTCAAGCAGGGCCCTACATTGTGCAGACGGACGACCCTCCCTCGTGCCACGCTGGTGTTTCCAGTCTCGGGTTGGACTGAACGGGGGGAAGCTATTGTGCTCCAACTTCTATCTGGCCGTGGGCCATACACAACCAGTCTGTCATCCATTGATATGCTTGGCTTGCCATTTTATGATTCATATCGAATGCTGCGGGTCCATGGTGGGGCGATCATGAATTATCTGCTAAACCGTGGGAGATTCACAGATGACTGGTCAATCTGTGTGGTGAGAACACGCACAGAGAGAAGGAAAAATGTGATATATCAGTCTTTCTTTGAACCTCCGCCCAATTGGAAGAATTTCAAGAAACAAGGCAGGGGTTCATCATCTGGATTGAATGCACTTCTCCTGCAGATTGGTGCCTCACGAAGATGGGGAAATCATCTCATTATTCTCTTTTTTTGTTTTTCTAATTTGCTTAGGTAGTAATTCTAATCCTGTATTTTGCAGTTATCCCCGCCTGCAGCAGCAGCTTGGCAGTGTCCGCACACACGAGCAGACATCTTTGTCTCTGACATTGCGCTGGAGCATTTTTAATAACGGCCTGGAAAGTTTTGAGCCATAAGAGAACATGAAAATGAAACGAGCCAGACCCACATGAATGTCCAGGATCAGGATTTCACTTGAAGGAAATGAAATGCAATATCGACCTCGATGGGTTCGTCTTAGATTTATTGCAACGGTGATTTCCTGAGTGAGTTTTTTGGAGGTTGAGCAAAAGCTGCAAGAAATGTTTCCATCCACTTCTTGAGTGTCAGAATATAACTCTTTCCCCCTTCCGCAAGGGAGGCTTGTCCATTATCGTGTGTTTAGACATGATTGTAAAAGTCGCAGCAACATGGCGAGCTGATGAGCGAGCACTTAATTTAATGGGCTTGGGAGCTGCAGCACTTGTCTGGCAGTTTGATTTCATTTGCAAAGCACGCCTTAAATCTCACTTGCTTGCAGCATCTCAGAGCAGCTCAATTCACACCCCTTATGGCAACAAGTTATATAAACAGTGGACCACATGTACAGCTCGCTCTTTTCCTTCCTTAAATGCTGTCTGAAGATGTTGCTTTTCCTCTTTCTCTCTCTCCAGGCAGTCTAATTCAAATAATGGATGAGTCCAGCTCACAGCCACGGCGTAGCTCGCTGCAGACGCTAAACTTTGCTCGCTGTAAGTCGCTGTTTCGCAGGAGGGCTCAGCTGTCATAACAAAGCAATGCATTTATTCTTGAAAGGAAGCAGGGAGGGGGCTTCAAGTAAAACCAAGTAAACACTATGGAAAGACGCCGAGTTTTTTCGCCTTTCATTGTGTCTTGGGAGGTGTTTGCCTACAGCAGAAATCAGCTCAAAAACAGAAAGACAAAAGTATTTGCAGACGCAACAAGAACCTGTTGCATTTACCACTCAGGATAGTTTTAAACAGCTCGGAGGCATGTCACAAGTTTATTTGAACAGGAAGCACTGACGCTAATCAAACATGGAGAAAGAAAACAAAAGCAGGTACAGCGTAAAAATGTTTTTGCGGTAAAGCAATCAAAGCAGGTCGTTGCTCTGAATACCTGCCGCAGGATTTCTTTAAGTGCCACCTCTTCGGCGGTTTTGCTTTTAATCGTGACATATATGCGAAGCGGTAATTTGTCAAGGGGGATGAGACGCGACGCGTGAAAAAGGAACACAAATGCCATTTAAAGAAAAAGCAGCCTGCTGTTTGAAAACGAGAATAAAGGGAGGCTCCAGTTCTATTTACTCGGTGTGAAAATTGTTCCAAAACGATGCATTTGTCTCTACCTGTCTTCTCCGCGCCGCATCAGAAATGTCACAACAGCTCCGGTCTCACATTTTCACTACTGATGGTTGTGTTTTACACTGCGAACGCTAGAGTTAAAACTGATTTTGAAAGTGGGGAAAATATAGCAATCAATAAAAAAGTGTGCAGCGGAAGTGACAAATGTGCCGTTTGTGACGTGGCAGAGGGACTTGAATCCCATTTCTCTTACTTCTTCATGGCTAATGGTCACATATGATGCGAGTCAGACTGATGAAGTGTGTAAGGCCTCTTCTGTTCTGCCTGCACACTCATGAATGTGGCTCTGTTGCATTCCCTGTTTTACTAATCTCCTGCGGCTGATTCTGCGCCCTAGAGCATGACCACACATTTTTTGGTCTAGGAATTAAATGTCACCCAAGGGCGGGTCACCTGCAAACAAAAGGCCACCAGCCGATTATGCAGGTATAAACAGTCTCCGATAAGGAAGCCTTCTCTTGCCGTGCAGGAAATTGAATAAGTACAGAGCAATAGGGAAAAAGTCGGTGAAAAAGCCGAGCACAAAGAGCGTTTTTGTTTGCCTTACACTATCAGTATTGACCCCTCGTAGCGTATATCCTCATTGAGTGTGCACGGCACAATGGTCTCATCGAGGATGAGGAGCAGGAAGCTGTCTGTCATCTAGATCTCCCCATCTGGGCATCTGTTATCAGCTCTCCTGTTTTCTGCTCACATTGACCGGAATGCTGGTGGAAGGGAATGGGGCAAGGTCATCACGCTCAAGTCAATCAAAGTGGTCAGCGTAGCAGAGATAGCAGGGGGTTATTGCCAAGGAATGTGTGTTTTTTTTTTTCCATTGACTTTCTAAACTTTTTTGAGACTTCAAACAGTGCTGCAGATCATGCACAATGGCTTTTATGATGAAAAGAATTTAGATGTACCAAATCAAAAATAAACTTTTGTAGGAGAAATAGTCTTGAATAAGATGTTTTATATAAGAAATTAATTTTTGCAATTGTGCAAAAGTTTCAAACTACCACTAATATCTTTGCAGTTCGCTTGCAGGGAACCAGACTTTCTTTTAAAGTGGTCTTGATCAATAGTTTATTGGGCTTTCTGACAGTCCTTCAAAGTTTTCCTTTTTGGTCTTTTCACTCATTTTCCATCTAGGTCTTCCTGGCCATGACAGAATATTTTAAATAAGTGTGATTAAAAAATTTAGAGTAGTGAACAAATGGAGGGCAAAAGAAGAAGCGTCAGATCTAAAAGGAATTTATTTTACACTTTTTTTTATTTTATTGACCTTAAATCATCAGACCTCCAGTCGGTGTCTTTATCTGACAACTTTCTCTTGTTAAGAGTGCAAAGATCCGATTAAATGTCCTGAAACTGGACAGAGTGCAGGCACACGCTGGTGTGACCAACACATTTTTTAAATTAGGCTGCTGCAGAGTCGGCAGTCTGGGAAAAAGAGCTACTGCGGGACGAGCACTGTTAGCGGGACCTCAGGATGTGTCTTAAGGACGTCGCTGATAAAAATCACCTTATTAGTTTAAGTACAAGCGCAGGCTCTGCCCTAATTGCATTAAAAGTTGTGTTTTTAATGTGCGTTAGCCTGAAAGCGCGTGTTACGATAAAAACATCTTATCTGTATGTTCTGCACGTAAGCCACGGACATTTCCTGGTAGGATAAAAGAGCAACAAGGACTGAAGCTGGACTGCACCATTTAATCTGCAAGCTCTAACACAGTTGCGAGTTTATTTATAGCCTCAAACATACTAATATGGACCAGTGGAAGTGATGGAGTGACTGTGTTAAAGACCACTGCAGGCTCTGCGTCTGCAATCAAGATAAAGTGTGTTTTCCTTATCAGAGCCGTCTGTTCATTATCATCTCAGGGCCGGTCTCTTCTCCTCGTCATCGTTGTAGCCTCCGCCTCATTATTCATGTAATTCATGTTCCAGCCTCAGCTTCTCCTGACACCCTGTCTGAGCTCTGTCCATGCAGGACTTTATGAAAGGAGGTGGTGGCGGCGGGGGTTGATTAGGGGAACTCTGCCCCAGCAAACAAGAACAGAGACTGGAGCATGTGATGGGGACTAGCCCACATCCTCCTCCCTACTTTTTTCTCTGCTTCATCCTCCTCTCTATCCCCACCCTCTGGGAGGCACCTGACTTGTTCTGAGACGTTCCTTGTGTGGAAAATCCAGATGGGGTTTAAGTGCAGGAGTAAAATATGGGCTTCAAGGGGGGTTAGGCATCACTCGCGGTGGATCAAACCTGTGAAACCGTAACCCCTCTGCACTCGGGAGAGTAACTTCAACTGACTTCTTTCCGTGTGTTTCATCAACTTCCCTGAAGAGATGCAACAATATGTTAGATATTGAACAAGCAATGAACTAATTCTGTCAGAGAGGCGCTCTCCCGGGAGCGTATAAGGGATTTTAATCTTCCAAGCCAAACATTTGTTTCTTTTTAATGTTTAGCCTCTGATATTTGTATTCCTAAGAAAAGGTTGTTTCCCCAGTAGATTATGAAAAGTGTCAAATTATGCTTTAATCAAACGGGCAGGCTCGTGTGCTGCACAAAACATCACAGCCAGTAACATCCTCAGCAGAAACGTTCCTATCGTGGCTTTTTATTAGGCACTGACCCTTATGCATTTAGTGGATTCTGTGTGTTCATCATCTAATGAAGCTTTCCTGTTTCGCTGCAGATTAACTTTGATGTGCACTCACAGGGTCAGGGATCATACCATCAGCCGATGAAGGAAAAAAAACTTTTTGCAGCCAAATTAAGACCGTTTTTTAGCAATAACGTGTGTATTAATACGTAACTAGTTCTTATTTTTATTGAATCATGCAGCTGAGTTTGTTATAATTGTCACTTTTAGCTAAAAATTAACATTTTTTTGTTTTATACACCCCAAAACAATACAGTATCTCCAAATGCGACTGTTGGCAACAAATAGGAAAAGACAAGTTGCATGGCTTTGCTGTCATGTTGCATGAATTTTGAACATTTTCAAGGCAAATGTTCTCTCCAAATAGTTGCTGTGCTCACAGAGTCGTGCCTAAAGGCCAAGTTCTCTGAGAAACTGTTTTTACTTGTTATTTTTGAAATATGATCAGTCACTCTGAGTTTCACATGCAGGCTAAACGTGAGTATAGTCTTCTACCCACATTTCCTACATTAGCCGCCGATGGTAAACAGACAGAGAAACTCAGATTAGAAAAAATAGTCAATTGCACGTCACATTGAAAATTAGCATTTATGGACTCACCCATCTTGGCTCGCGACTGGTGATTTAGCGTCCAGGAGAGAGCAGAGCATGTCTCAGTTAGTAGAAGCTAACCGTTAGCATTAGCAACTCCAAAACATGGCAGAACTCCTTCAGGCTTGTGTTAATTGTGGAGATGAAACATCAACGTTGCAGAGCAAACTGAGTCAGTGGTACCCCTACTTCACATTAGAAGCATCAACGTCGTGGAACGGCAGCGGAACGGGTTACTCGCGAGTTTTGCTGCATGCCAGCACACACTGGGAGAATCTTCTTTGCTGTGCTCCTCGCTGGACTTGCAAGATCACAAAATCCTTTGAGGTCACGGTTTGTTTATGCCATCCGCCATTAAACCAAAATGAAGGAAATCACGTTTAATATCGCTGTTTGATGTCATATATAATGTTGGTCCTCTCCACTGCCAGGATTAAACCCATGAAAAACACACCGTTGCACTTCTCGGACGATGCAGGGAGTAAATAAGCCGTGAGGTCACACATATGGATGTAATCCACATAGACATGAAATCACATTGCTGTAATAGACTTGTATTTTGAAAATCACCAGACGTTTTACAATGAAACTGCGTGTGATTTCCTGTCTAGTCCTATGTTAACTGCAGAAATTGATGTGTCCCAGAAGTGGTTCGCGGCAAAAATAAAACCCGATCCCATCTTTAGTGGCGCGGCGTGCCGCTTCTGGGACACGCCTGAAAATTGCTGCGTCGCAACTGGTTTGAGTCACCCCCACAGACTATAATGGCTTGTATTTGAAGCAGTGATGTTCTGCTGCCGTTCCGTGCCGCTGATGCTTCCAGTGTGAAGTAGGGGTTAGAGTCATGTTGCTGTTAGCCAATCGGAGGCGAGATGTCCAAATATCAGGAAATAAGACTCCAAAACCTGCCTCTCCTCTAGTTCACCTCTATTTCCTAAAGCAGGGTTATTTAATGAGAGAAACAGGACACACATTTGAGAAGGGTCTTTGGCCAAATTAGTAAAGATGGTTACTTTTAAACAAATTGGAACAGAATTAGAACAGTTTGTGACTAAACAGCAACAATATTTGCACAATGGTTGTATACATCCATCACAAGTGTTTTGCAATTACATCACAGCCCATGTGACCCAACCATACACAAAACTTGTCTCAAAAGTGTCATACATTCTCATTCTAAGTGATTCCAGCAGAAAATGTGTGTATTCTATCAAATTTGTGTAGCTGTCAATAGTGGCAGTCCATTGAGATACAGGCTTTATGCTTCCTTTCAGTTATAAAGCTTTTAAGTGCATCACTCTGAAAAAAAAACATGTTCAACGACTTTATCTGGTCCAGTTTGTTTGGTCCAACATCAATAAATGAAACTGATAGCAACTCTCTCAAAGCGAAAGGCCACACGGACTACTATATGTAACATCAGAAAGAACCTCAAAACAGCAAATGTGGTTTTGAAGAGGTTTTAGTCAACAATTTAGTTTTTAAAAAGGGTCACAAAGTCCAGCTAACCTCAAGAATTTATGAGGGAAGCAGCTCAAAACATAAAAAGGTCTTTATATCATTTAGTTTGAATCTATTTCTGCACACATTTTTGACACTGCCTTTTGATGCAGCTGATATTCAGGCACCATTTTTGGTCTTTCGGCTAAGCGTTTGTAGTCATTAGAATTGTGGAGGACATTGTCACCATTCAGGGGTTTGACATGGCTTAAATATGGCTAATTTGTTGTAGAGTCTTGTTTTTTGCTCTGCAGCCTCACAGGAATAACAAGATTATGGGAAAACAGTCTTAAAGCCACTTAAAGCCTCTTACAGCCCCTAAATGTGTTTTTTTTCCTGCGTAGATTATAAAAAACTAAAGCCTTGGACACACCTTGTTCGTTTTGAACGTCCAAACTTTTGTCTGGTGTTTTATTGGGTTAGGGTTAGACTATCTCTCTTATCTCGTCAGTGTTTGAGCTAATCAGGCTCACTAACTGCTGCTCGGAAAGCTTTCAGCTTACTGCATTGCTAGCGTGCATACGTGTTGTTTTATTCAACAGAGAAAATATGAAAGGCCTCCATCTGGTGCGATAGCATCTAGCTTTCTCTAAATTGGCCCACCTGAGGAGTCAAGAGGCAGCAGCGGGCTTCTGTCACACTTAACCTCAGCAATATGACAAATCCTTCATTCTAAGCCCTTTCATTGAGATATGTGTCAACATCAAATATGTTATTTTTTCCCCTCCCATACTGTTTTTTTAAGTTACAAAAACATTTAGTGGATAAATTAGAGAAAAGGCTGCAGTGCAAATTATGACTTGGGAATCTGAACCTGCGACGCTGAATTTATGTATCACTGAAGAGAAAAAGGATACGACTCAGAGTGCTTCATCCCACCACAAAGCAGTCGGTTCTATATTGCCGGTTTCTATTTTAGAAATCTTATATGGGAATCAAGAGTGTCTGATAGCAGCAGTCTGGGAAAGGCGGGTGTAGCCCCGGGGTTTGTGGTCTTGTCTGACACTGTCTTTAGAAACAATTCCCAGCAAGGTGGACCAGTGCAGGGACTAAAGTGTCATGGGAAACGGTGCAATATGTCCAACTTGATTCTCAGTGTTTCACCGCATTTCGACAGTTGAAATGAAATTTGAGCTGCTGAGACGTATTGGAGGCTTCTAGGGTCGTCATCTGTATTTGAAAAGCAGGTGTTACTTTGTGAATCCCAAATCTCCTTTCTAATCTCCCACCTTTCTGCTGTGTGCCTCTCACGTCAGCTTCAGCGTTTGTGAGCAGTCTTTGACTTCTTTACCAATTAGGAAGTATACGTGTGTGATGTCACATTACAGTGTATGCATAAAAGGCAACGTTTCATCCCATTCAGTGTAATAAAAGTGCAGGAAAGCTCTCAAAGGAAGCACACATTGGTACGTCTTTGCATAAATCTCATGTTTGGGATATTTTTGGCTCACATGTTGAGTAAAACCTGCTGTATGACTATTCCGTCTCTCCGGATATGGGATTATAGAGGCATCTCCTCCTGTTGGAGGAGAAAAACTTGACTCTTAAGATTTCCTCTTTCTTCCAAAGATGTTAGCTACCAGTAGTATCAGGAATGAAACAACATAAAAAGACAAACAATCCTGAAGTACTCCTGCTGTGACCGTGCTGGGGGCACTCTTATTTGACTAAAGGCTACACCCTCTTTTATGCTGCACAAGAAAGCGTCCCTGTCAAACCCAACCCCAGAACAATAGGGGCCGGTCGCGGGGAAGCAGGGCCATTTGCATGCAGCTGTTTGCCGTTTCCAGGACCACAAAGGCCAATCAAAGGAACCTTAATAGAAGATGACAAGCGTCAAACCAGTGCTTTTGCTCTCTGTTTTTGCCAGGCGTCCTCGTTCCCTCCACCCTCCAAAAATGGCCCACTTTTCTTTTTTTTTAACAAACATTCCTCCAGTTATTTTTGCTCCTGACGTCTCGCTGGAGTGTAGTTTGAAGGGTTAAAGATTGGTCACGACTGCACTCCTCAGAGCTCGTGCAGACCAACAGAGATGAGCCTGAACATGTGTGTGTTATTGTCTGCCGCTTGTGTTTGTCGAGAGGCAATATCTCAACACCTAACCTACATCACGTTTTATCTCCAGGGGCTTTTTCGAAGCTGCGGAGTGTAAACGGTGTGGAATGGTTTCGGATGCACCCATCTGAGCCGCGGTGCCACTTCCAATTTAAGAGATGTTGATAGAAAACAAAATATGTATTATGAAGGGGATTGTCGGCAGTGAATTATAGGCTGTCAGCTGGAGGAAAAACATAAAACTCCCAGAATGCAACATACTGAGCAGCAGCACCAAACCTTGCTTTGCTTTCATGAGCTCAGACGACTTAGCAGGCAGGTTGGGAGCAGGAATCTGAAAAGCTACTTTTCCCTGCCGCTCCTCACTGACAAGAATGCCTGATAAGGCTTCACGCCAACAGGGGCAAGAACAGGGCTCAGCCTATTATCACTAAGTTAAAGTCGTTACTATGGCAATTTGTCTAGATTGTCCCTAACAAATATAAAGGTGCCTCGCTGATTTAATGTTAAACCGAGGCGCCGATTTAACAAGAGCAGCGTTCCTGCCACACATCTACGGGGTTTGCATCATGGATTTCATCCTGCAGTTTTCTTGACGCCGTTTTCCCTGCAGCTGGTGGCCTTCTGTCGCAATCTTCGACTGCTGCAAAGTTGATCAGTCAAACAAAGCACAGAGCGTGAGATGAAAAGATTTCCATGCCTCCCTACGACTCACTGTGCACACAAACAATCCTCCCTTCTTTTCAAAATCTCACAAAACTTGTTTAAACCAAAGAAATCCACACAGACGAATCCACACATCCAGAAACCTTTGTTGTCGCAAGGCTTTTCCTCCATAGCTGCGCCTAAATCCCGAGATCTTAAGCAACATCCAGTTAAGTCACTAAAAATATATTCCCTTGAATTTGACGCTACTGAAAAAGTCTTCCTAAAACATAGTATATTTTACATTTTTGTGATTTGTCATTACACGACTGATTACAAACAGACATTAATGAGACCAAGACTGTGTACAGTTTGGTGAATTTGTTGTTTAAACCACCAGCACAGAGTAGAAACTCCCCCTAATTGATGTCGCGTTAGCCCATGACCAGAGAGATCTATAACAGCGAGGGGAGGAGGAGGCCATCCAGGCACAAGCCTAATCAATCGCGAGGCTTCCGTTGACAACAGCATGCCATCGTGCCGTAGTGCTCTGATAGATGTGTAGAGCCGTCAGCGGACAGCGGGGGACAGAAAGTTAGAAAAGGCAGATGGCGCGTGTGTCCGTGAGGGTGTTTTAGCCAAAAGACGGCCTTTCTGCTCAGAATTTTAAAACCCCACGAGATACATTCTTTCCGTCTGTTCTCTGTAGCTGCCGTGATAAACCTGTCACTCCTTCCGTGAGGAATGGCAGGCGGGACGATCATTAGTTTTCGCAGTAAAGCCGCACACTTCTCCTCCTGGGTTTTATCGTCCGCCATCCCGGACAGGTTTTCTGAAAAGTTTTTGGGTAATTGTCGCTGTTATTGGAGGAGATGGAGTGACCCCACAGCCCTTCACTTATGATTTGACTACAGCGATGTTTTCTAATGAGGTGATAAACAGTCCGGCTTACAGCGATCTACAGGGCATTAGATGGATCATGGTTTTATAATGAAATCTCTCAGAGAATTTCTGCCATTAGCTTCAAATTTTGTTCTGCTGCCACCTCTGCTAGTGCCTGTTGTCAAGTTTGTCCAAATCTGTGAGGACTCGAGCATTATGAATGCTTTACAGATGCCATTTTTCTCTATTTGCTGGTGTGGCATGTGCAGACTAGCAGAATATTATTAAAACTGAACCAGGCGCAGCAGGCTGAAATCACTTGCAGACATGTGGGTCGGGTTTTAAGGGCAGGAATTTCAAGCCGGAATCACTTCAGCTTTAAGCAGTTCAAACAATGCTAATTGCGTCAGGCCCTGACTATCAAAAGTGTGAGGATAATTAGAGCGAGGGGGCAAAGTGAACCCGGGGTGGTAAGTGTTAGTACATGACAATGCTCGAGAGCCAATGGGAGCAGGGAAAAGGTAACAGACTGAAAAGGAAGGCTAATTAGGAGAGAGCAGGGTAGAAAATACAAATGGTAGCTGCTCCCTCGGGGGCCCACCAGCGCTGAAAACAACGGCGATTATTGACAGTTCACGCCGAGCTCTGCTTGCTCTTCTTTAATGGAGCACATTTCTACGTTCTACTCAGATAATTGTTTTCTCAGACATTTCTGATTTCTAGATTGGATCATTTTGTCTCTTTTTAATATTTTGCCCTCATTTTATGTATCATCACTTGTGCTTTTCTCTCCATTTTAGAGTCATTTACTCAACCTGGCACAGATGTGGGGGATAAAAGAGTGAAATAGTTAATTTTTCTTCCCAAGTAGAGCTGTTTGGCTATGCTCCCGTTTGCTCTACTTCATCTATGGATTATTCCTCATGTGTGGACTCCACACCGTCCCCTGTTCGAGCGTCCGTGGCGTAAAATGGATTATATCGCGCTCCGCTCTACTGGGATCCTGCCTTTCTCTGTCTTTCTTTGCAAAGCAAACGAAGCACAAGAAATAAATTAGGGGGCTCACATGGCTGCCAAACAAACTGTTCTGTAGTCCAAATAGATTTTGGTTCTAGCAGTGGATGCTCTCTGTTGGCGGAGAACATCCCAAAGCACTGCAGCCTTTGTGTTTGCTCAGGAATTTATTAGATTACCACTGATCTCCAATGAGTCAAAGATTTGACAGCCCCCCGACCACAGAGAGATGAAGAAATGAATTGTTTCGTCTTTCCCCGTTCCTGGATTGCGTGTAATAGCCTATCTGTTTAAAACTGCGGTAAACATTGGACTGCTGCTGCCTATTCGGCTTGTGCCAGCAGATTTTTACAGCATGATGTGCGGCCTCATTGTTTTGAAGCACTTTTTTGAGCCTTCTAACCTAATAATTTTGTTATGTTCTTTCTCTGTCTGCGTGTGTGTGTGTGTGTGTGTGTGTGTGTGTGTCTCTCAGGGTTCAGCCGTGCGGCCTTGCCTTTCGGGCTGGTCAGGAGAGAGCTCTCATGCGAAGGATATGCAATTGATCTCCGCTGCCCGGGGAGTGATGTCATTATGATCGAGACGGCCAACTACGGCCGGACCGACGACAAGATCTGCGACGCTGACCCATTCCAGATGGAGAATGTCAACTGCTACCTCCCTGATGCCTACAAGATTATATCACAAAGGTAAAGCGCTGGGAAAAGGAGGAATCTTATTTCACAAACACACCCAGGAGCTCGGGAGGGAAACTATGACCCTCCTGTTTTCTCTGGAATATCACACAAAAGAGCTGTTTGAAAGCCCTCCTCGGTTAAACATTCATCATTTTAATATCGGCATACGCTCTGACTGATGCTTTAATTCTCATAGCACATTCATGTTTTGTGTGAAACGATGCATCGAGGCACAACAAAATCTCATGTTCTTGTTTTAAAGGCATGCTAAGCTAACAACCAGCCATGTTCTATGCAAACATGTTACTAATTATCAAACTAAAAACCGATGAGCGTCTTGACGGATCGGCGCGAGGAAGAAGACATCCTTCAGAACGCTACGTGACCCAGTGAAATGTAGTTTAATGTGCACTGACAGTTGAATGTGTTCAAGCAAAATGCCATCATCTTACACCTTTCAAATGTTAGTTTTTCCATCGTTTAATGAATTATGTCAATGACATTTAAAATCTGGGGGGGAAAAAAAAAAGGAGATTAATTCCTGACAGGCAGGAAGTGACATCCATGCGACAGAGCTCTTCACACCAGCTGCGTGTCGTTGCTTCAGTTTGAGTCATAATCACCGCCAGTCCCACGAACACGCTCCTAATTCCCTCTCTGGAACACTGTGCTTGCTTTGTTTAAACACTTGTAGTGCATTGAAGTTGCTTTGCCTCAGGTAGCGAGTGGCGCCCATCGTCGTGTCTTTTATCCCGGCTCGCCTCGTCGTCAAGCGGCAGCGCGGGAACACTTCGGCTCGACCGCTGCTTACCCCCGGAGGTGTGTGTGTTTTTAAAGGGCACCGGATGAGCGATTCATAAATAGCAACCATTGCAGCTCACTTTCTAATGCGCCGCCTCCCTCCTCCCCTCGTCAAAGTTGGCTTTTGAGCATCGTCGCCCACCATGACAGACCTCTAGGATTTTCTCTGCTTCATTCTCTTCTGTATTTACTCCCCGGAGATGCAGCTCTACAGAAGGATTTAATGAATACATCAAGTCCTGCTGTCTTTCTAAATTTATACCACATTTGCAACACAGTCATACAGGAACACGCTGCTGACGGTGTCCATGCCCCTCGGTGTAGCTGCCAACGGCTCCACACTTGTTGACAAGCGAGCGTCGCGCTCGCCGCAGCTTCATTTCAAACTTATCTTCATCGAAGACTCCCAGGAGGCCGAGTGCAAGCAAAGGCTTAGCTAAGAGTCTGCACCACAAGCCCCCTCCTCCGACCAGAATTATTGTAATGATTCAGATCAGAGGAAATGGGCGCCTGACCGTAATTAAAGGCGATGTGATAAATGGGTATGTTAAAGCAGTTGCAGATCCTTCGGAGACCCTAATCAGGGCTCTATTGGTGTGCAGCAAAGTAGAATAGAGTATTTAAACTCCATCACAACGGCCTGTCAATACTGTCAAGATTAACAAAAGGCAACAGCCCCACAGACGGATAAACAAACATATTAAACAGGGTCGGGTAGAGGGAAACAGTTGGAAGTCTGCTTCACAGAGTGCCAGTTTTGTTGGTTTGGAAATTGCGACAGAAAGCATTCATCAGCGGTCCGTTCTTTTTGCAACAAAAACAACTAGACAGGAATCAAATGGCTTGATTTTTTTTTTTTTTTACCGCAGCTAAATCAAAGTGTTTTGTCGAGGAAAAAAAGTGCTTGGTTGTTGACAAAAACAAACTAAAAAGTGGCTGAATAAAAGATGACTGGATAGAACTTTGGGTCGGTGGGTTTTTTTCTATTCAGGTGATCATTCTGAACAAACTGCCTTTTCAACCAGTCCAGGAACAACAGAAACTGCTGTAAAACATTATGATCTACATATTATTTGTATTTTTCTGCCTTTCATTGCCTCATTTAAATGTCAGCGTCTTCTTTGACCTTTTAAAACCAGCAGAATGGATCTTTCATCCGGTCAAAGGTGCAGATCGTCCACCTCTACGAGGTTGTGCAGGACAGATTACACGCAGGGATTAGTTACTGTTATTATCGACGGACTGTCAGAAACCTCAGCAAAATGCAAAAACATCTCAAAATCATAGCAAAAATGAAATGCTAGAGTAGATTCTTACAGCCTAAACAGAATTAACAGAGGTGGAAATGATATTTTGATCCTTACTTCAAGGTACTTTACACAAATCAATATCATGTACTTGCAAAAGATCAAATGATACAGTTTGATAGGTTTTCTTTCCAAGTGGTTAACCCACAGAGAATCATGCCCCCTTCTTTCGTATTTTAACTCATTGCGCTGGTTTTCTGGCCTGCAAAAATAATGTTTTGGTTTGGTCTCATTGCTCTCATCAAGTTAGCTGCACAGCAGTTCAACAGAGAGCTACGAGTAGCCAAATATGTCCCTTTGGAGTTCGTAGAAACCAGAAGTGGAAAAAATAATTATCAGGTAGCTTTAAATGTGCTCTAATGTTTCCTTTTGTCCTTTAGAATAATAGCAGAAGGCCTCCAGCTGCATTATGTGCTTGCAAGGCATCAACGGCAACGATTTATGATGAAAAGTGACCAAAGCGGGGGTCTAGATAGATTTCTTTTGTTCATTATTAAATGACCATTACCAATCTAGTTGGAGATATAGTTTCATTTAAAATCCTGCATTTTATTAGCCTGGCAAACTATCCTATATATGTAAATATATAGTCTGGCCACAAGTCATTGAAACAACCCAGTCATTGGGCAGAATCTATGGTTGTCCTTCAAACTGTCTCCGAACGCAGTTGGACAGCGCTAGGACCAAACGGAACAAAGAACAATGGAAATCAGTCAACAGGGCAGCCCGCCACACACCGTCGAAGAAGCAGCAAATACATCCTTTTTATACCTCTATCTCTTCATGTCTCAAAGAAAAGCTCAAGTTTAAATAAGTTGATGTCACAGCCATTTCAAATGAGCGCCCTTCCTGAGCCAACGCCATCTTTTAAAGCCATACTATGCAACTTTGTGCTAAAATGACCCTTTACAGGGTTAATGAAATGTCACTCAGACCCCCACTGCCCTTTGTGGCCAGAATACCGCATTTGCAACTTCAGAGTGCCGGTAGAAAAAATGTTGCTGACATACCTGGCGCTGCAGTCTGCTTCCAGCACGTTTCCTGCATGTTTTAGATCATGAACACAGCTGATTTGTTTGATTTAGTGATGAACCACTCCTGTAGACACTAATGAAGGCTGAGGAGACATTTCAGCAGTTAGATTAAGATGTTAAAAAGATGAACACACAGCAAGGAGATGAGTTTCACTTTTGCTTTGACCACAGTTAATTACTAATGGACACTAGGGGGTGCTAAAAGCAAGCAAAACTGCCAAGTGTGCCTTTAAGCCCGACCAACAAACATAGAGCTCTGTGATTGGCCAGACACAAAACTGTTGGTGCCAATGGTA
The DNA here is from genome assembly GCA_006937985.1 of Aphyosemion australe. Taxonomy (NCBI): domain Eukaryota; kingdom Metazoa; phylum Chordata; class Actinopteri; order Cyprinodontiformes; family Nothobranchiidae; genus Aphyosemion; species Aphyosemion australe. The sequence goes on along the minus strand of SSNS01000405.1, from coordinate 366,437 downwards.
GACCTGCTGAGGCTACAATGGAGCGTGGCTAGACCGACCTGCAGCTGCTACGGTGGGTCTAGATGTCTAGGCTAGCCTTTTATACCTAACAGTTGAAGGATTTTAATACATTGGCTTAGATTAAATGTTCAATCTCTACATGATAAATCCCATAATGAGGTAAAAAGATCAATCTACAAATATAGTAGTAATGCGCCCCGTCACTGGAAGTTGACAGTCAGATGTAATAATCTCTCAGTGCTGAGTGAAGAGGAGTTATCTGAGTGCATTTGAGGTGATTCGGTTGGTTTCGCCTGCCGTCAGCCAGGTCACATTTAGATCCAGCGACCCGTTTTCCTCGCAGGCAGCTCTCTTGAGCATTTGCCACGCTGGAGCCACAAAAGTAGATCAGCTAAGTGCAGCTTGCTCCGTATTGTGATTGAAGTTTAAACCATGGCTGATGATGCTGATGCTCTTTCTTGAAGTCCATTGTGGACTTTGCATATTTTTTTTTATCAACTTTTAATGTCTGATAATCCATTCGTTTTGAGAGGAGGGTGTTGCTGAGCGAATGCAGACAGACTGCAAAGTAAAGACTTTTTGCTGGTTAATGTATTTATACTGACTTTTAAATATTTCCTCAGCATCCTGCATCTTTTTGTGTATTTTTCTTTTTCTTGTGCAGCTTTGTATTTTTGCAGTGACAACTTGTCCCGAATCTTTTGAATTGTTCAAAATGTATGTCTAGCTCGCATCTCTGCTTCTGACCTTCTGCAGTATTTATCTCACGCTTGCACACTGTTGAACATTTTTCTTTTTTGGTGCCAGTTTATTTCCTTTTTTTTCTTGTTTGCTTCTCTTGCTGACATCATTCTCAATCCCTCTGCCTGAAGAGAGCTTGATTGAAGTGGAGCCAATTTACACAAACTCGGTCTTATGCTGTTGTTTTTTGGTTTGATTTTGTTCCCCCCCCCCCTCCTCTACCTCTTTACCTGAACTTTTTTTAGCGCCCAGAAAACATGTGCCAAGCCATACACAGACACATGCTGTCTCTGCAGTCCATATTGTTAATTCGCTGAGGGACAACATATCATACTAGAAGGCAAATAACCTTTCGCAGAGTTGACACACTCATGTCTTGTTTGGGCGTACATGCAGAGGAGCTGCTCTGTTATACTTGAGGCCACCCATTCCAGTCCACTGCATGTCACAGCCACCTGTTGTGTGTATTTTAATGAATGTCCTCTCTTTCAATAGCGACCTGAAGACAGTAATTCCTCACATGCCTTTAGCTGCTCCAACTCTGTCATTCATCCCATCACCCTCATTTACTCGCCCTTAATGCTTTCATTCCTCTCCCCCCGTTTGCCAAGGTTTAAACTAGAATGCGTAAGTGACAGTCCTGCCTGGGATTTCATCAATGTCAGTGTGGCTGTAGCAGTGAACGTTCCCCTCCTTTGAGTCATTAATGTTGTCTCTGCCGAGTGCTCTTGCTGTGGGAAGTCATGATGAAATCTCTGGTCAATCTTTTTTTTCCCCTAGGTGCAACAACCGTACGCAGTGTGTGGTTGTCACTGGCTCTGATGTCTTTCCTGATCCATGCCCTGGCACCTACAAGTACTTAGAGGTCCAGTATGAGTGTGTTCCTTATAGTAAGTATCGCCATCCAAATCTCATACTGAAATCTTGTTGTGTGATTTCAAAGTGTCTGCGGCTTCTCTCCTCCTTTTGAAAAGTTTTTTTTAGAGTTCTTGCAGATGACACTTCAACTCGTGGGTTTGGAATGAGGTTGCATTATTAATAACAGGGAGTTGCATTGCTATGTGAAGTATTTTTTTTGTCATTTCAAGGTTCAGTTCACCTCAGTTATAGGCGAAGCATTTTTCTTTAATTAGTTTTAAAGGAATCTAGTCATGCAGATCGGTTAATGACTTTATTTCCTTAGTGTGATGTTTGAGACATCTGTTTTAAAGGAGTTTCATAGATACAGATCCTGGTAAACTATGGTGCTTACACATCTGGGTCAGTACGGACTGGTTCGGGACTGGAGTTTGGTTTCACATCTGGGCCATATGTGCGTTTTCCGTTCTGAGGTGACTCTTTTTTTCAGACCTCCCCTCGGAGGTCCGGCTGGGTCTGAGGTGACACTATGGACTGATTGGCCTGCTGAAATTCACACCTACCACCTCCGATTAGCGAGTAGGATCATCCAGCGGGGATTCATTTTCATTCTGGTTGCTGTCGAGTCCTCATCAAGCACGGAGCTCCTGTCTCCCACTCGGCAGCGGACAGTCGGAAAAGAAAAGAGCAGAGGAGGAGAGCAGTATGTGTGCGGCGGTTATGAGGACACGCACAGCGTCTTAATAAAATAATGTGGTTCAGAGTCTCCAAAAGCAACACAGCTCACGCCCGCCTTTGTTTATCTTATTAAGGAGGACACCACAAACTTTTCCGCACATCCTTTGCACCTCCCTCATGCTCGGGGATTTCCGTGTGAACAAAAACATCCCGTACAAGCCCAAACTGACACGACCATGCTCCGACCGTACTGACCCAGATGTGTAAGCGGCTCTAGAGAGGAGCTAACTAATTATGCTACTTACCTTTCCTATATTTTACTTAGATAACATTTCCCATTTTCAGGCAATGCTTATAAATAATAATAATAATAATTTGTTGAGAATTTTTAATTGACTCGACTGCAAATTAAAAAGGTTTTAATTAAACCTTTTTTAAAAGTTTGTAGAAAGGAAAACTTATTTTCTCTTGTTGCAACCTCAGGCAAGAGTTAATGGTTTTAATCTTTTTTAGCAGCACACAGTGTGTGTTTTTCTTCATCAGGATCATACTTGAGAGTAAAAGTTGCTGTAAATTAGGTGCCGTTTAAAGTTTTCATCTAACGATAAGTCGACACGTCACTCAGTTGTGATCTTTTTTTAACGGAAACAACTTGCACAAAAGTTTTTTAATTAGCTGAAGTCTGAATGACCAACTGTTTCCACTTCTTGAGAAAAAAAATAACACTTTCTGACATGAAAGAACAATGAGAAAGTGCCAAACTGAAGGACATTCTTGAAAACCTCCTCTGCTTCACCAGAGGAACTCACTTTGTTTTTTTCCATGTTAGCAACAACTGCCCTATTTACCAGTTGCCCGAGTGAGCTCACATTAAATTCACTTGACAGTTATATAAAAGAGCAGCTACCAAGATGCACGCGTCGATGCTAGATTAGCTTCAGCTAATTGATTATAAATCTCCACCAGCGAGATGAATGTTTGGCTGCTGCCAATATAAAGAGCTGCACACTAAAGCTCATATCTGCAAGCTTTAGCTAAGGAAAAGTTAGCCAATTGCTGTTTATTACATAATATATACATTCAATTAGTCAATTAGGGTGTTTTCAAATGTGTTCAGGTGATAAATTTGATTTTTAATGTATATAATTTTAATTTGAGTCAGTAAATAAAAGCACAGCCAGATTAAAGAAGGGGTTCCAGATGATTTAATTTCTACTGAAGGATTTCATTTGGGATTTGGATGTGATAAATGGCTGTTAATGTGTCTCGTCCCTGTCTACCCGAGGCTCCTGCTTCAACTGCAATGCATGTCGTTCTGCTTTTAGACGTTTGCATCATTTGAAATTCATTTCTTAAAGGCTAAACTGAAAATAAAATTAAAAATATGAAAAAAGTACAATTTCTGTTTCCGTTGAATAATCACCAGGCCTTGCTGTTGTCAATTTATATTGGAACTGAAGGTCAACCGATATTGTTTTTTCTATTGCCGATACCGATATGTAGGCGACATATCAGCCGATGGCCGATTCGTACTGCCGATTTTTATGGGCCGATTTTCATGGCCGATATCAAGTCATTTTCCACCTTATTTTCATGCTAAAATATCACTAATAACATCAGTTGATGCACACAATTTCTGAAGCTGAATCAGTGATTGAACTCTAAATTTAGGTACTGTTAAATCTTAATTTTGAGCACTGCTCAATGTTAAAGTCAGACCTAAATAAAGTTAATTTAGAGTATTTATTATGCAGATGTTACTAATGAACGTAAAAATATATTTCAATAAAATTTTGCAGCAGCACCGGGCTGCCCGAGGATGTGCCTGACTTTAAATCGGCTTTACTAAGGACAAATATCGGCCGATGCAGATGTATAAAAAACAGTAAATATCAGCCCGATATATTGGTCTACCCCTAATTGGAACTGCTTTTTTCTGAACAAACATTTGATATGTTCCTGTAAATTCTCTCTCACATAATAGAAATCTGTGCTACAACTAGACACATCGAGCTGAAAACAATCTGCATGACTAGATATTTCTACGGGTGAGGGAGACGATGTGTTTCTCATCATTTCTGACCGACCTTAAGGTGCTTCTTTAAGGATTACATTTAAATACGCTGTTTCACTGAAACTGAACGGTTTTATTAATGCAGGGCCTTCACTACCTTTAGTGGAAACGTAAAAGTGAACATTTGCTGTGTAAGTCTGAGCAAATACCCTTCAAATTGTAAGATAATTCCACATCTGTCCCCAGACTAAACCAAATTCCTGCACTTAGTCATAAATCTTCTTTAGTCTTCAAGTTGTTTAATTAAATGTACCGCAGCGTTGGTTAAATCCAGCACTATTTTAAAGTTAATCTACCTTAAAAGAGGGTTTTAAAGTAGTTTTCGGGGCTTCATCCCGGCCCTGTGAAAGTACAAGTTGATGAACTGTAAACATTTTCACGAATAAAATCTTTTCTTCTTTCGGACAGACCTCCCTTTCACCTCCTGTCCCGTTCCTCCCGACTAACTCTTTGCTCTCCCTTTTTTTTTTCTTTCATCTTCAAATCTCTTTTACGTACCGTCTCCAGTCTCTCCCCTTCTTTCACTGCAGCGAATGCAGCTGCAACCGTGCAGTAAAGAAACTCCATATTAGGCTGACTCTCCATCAGTCATCCCATGTGCTGCTGCTCTCGTCGGCTCATTCCAGAGTCGGGTCTGCAACATTAGCGCCGAGTCATGTTTTACGTGTGTGGGCGATCTTGTCAAATTGAAATTGAGCTTTTGATTTGTGTTTAAAACATTTGAACAAACTCCACCTTCAGCCAAGACATGCCTGGAATAATCCCTGTCCTGTTTTCTCTAAGACTGTTATCCATCTAAATATGACTGGGATTTGCATTTTTTTCCCCACCTCCTGCCACTCAGGAGAAACATTCTTTGAGGGATTTGTTCTGCTTTTACAGTGGCCGACGTGCTATTTTGTTAGCAGATAAAGGTGATCAGAACGAACGGTTTAATGAAAGCTCACGGCGAGCACGGCACATATCTAGTCATAACTTGTCTGTTTTTAAATCCCAGGATGAGCGGCCGTTTCACTAACAATCCGGTTTTTTTATCCTCCTTCTAGCTTTCCCACCTCCACCAGCCCTGCGGTTCATTTCATGGTCATACCTTCCGACTAATTCTCTTTCTCTGTATCTACTACCTTAACTCACGGTAACCTTTCTCTCCCTTCTTTTGCACTCTTTTTTTGCTTTCTTTTCCAATGCCTGAAATAGAAGTGGAGCAAAAAGGTAAATGACTGGTCTGGTCCGTCCCCCCCCCTCCCCTCCTTCGGCTCCTTGTTCTGTGGTGTTGAGTACAGCTCCCTTCACCCCCTCCTACCCCTTCCTGATTACTTTCCTGTCACATTGTAAACCCGATCCGAGGATGGTTTGCACCCACGGAATCCGAATGATTTGCAGAACAAAATTTCGAACGACAACCGTGGTCGCCAAACAGTTTTTTCTATGCAATATGAAAGAAAACACCAACTGTTCGGTGTTGATTCATTCCTGGGACCCTCTTGTAGCGATGTAACCCTTGAAGAATGACTAGCTGTGTGTTTACTCCCAATTTGGCTCAGTCTCAGTTTGCTTGGCCCAACTTCTGCTGCACCCATAGCACGTGATGTGAAATAGCAGTGATGGCTGAGTGAGTTTGGCACCGGCTCAAAATAAAGAAAATGTTTCAGAAAATAAAATAAAAAATGACAAGTTTTTTTCTTTTTTCTTTAGTATCCGGAACAAAACCATTTATATTGGAACCTTGCCGTGGCCTCCCTCACCCATCAGTGGTTACTCTTGTCTTTCACCACAGAAGTAGTTAAACTCCTTTACCGCTGTTGTTCTATCTATTCCCCAACCTCCACTTTCATTTTACCTTTGCTTTGCTGCCTTCACCGCCATTGACAACCTGTTGTTCACTCTTATCACAAGATGTGAAGTCTGTTCCCTTTACTCATTTTACGACCTCAGTCATGTGAGAATGCATGTGCAGTGTGTCCATGTACCCAGCTGTTCGTACGGCATTTGACTTAAGAGACAAGCTGGTATTTGATAAACAGAAAAACACTGTGAACTATGTTCCCTTCATTTCCCATGACTTTCGTTTGCAGGGTTTTTATAATTCTTTTTTTGTTCACTATTTATTATTTGTTTTGTCCCTGGTACGGTGTAGCAGCAGCCCCCTGAGATGCAAGTTCTATTAACCTCACATTTTTCATTCTGAGTAATCTTTTTGACACATACATTTGTTTTCCTTTTTTCCCTTACTCATTAGAACAAAAGCTCTAGTCAAACGCTTCCTCCAAATTCACAGTCCCTGTACTTGAGTCGCACAGCGGCGAGAATTGTGCCTGTCAAACGTGTAATGTGGGTTGTTAACATTTTGCCTTGTTGTATTTTGTTTCGCTCTCTTCTCTGTCACTAGTATTCATTTGTCCTGGGACTCTGAAAGGCGTGGGAGATGCCACCTTCCTGTTTGAGGCTGAGCAGCAAGCGGGGTCATGGTGCAAAGACCCGCTGCAGGCTGGAGACAAAGTCTTCTTCATGCCCTGGACGCCGTATCGCACCGACACCCTCATCGAGTACGCCTCCCTGGAGGACTTCAAAAGCGGTCGACAGACGACCACCTATAAACTGCCCCACCGTGTGGATGGGACAGGCTTCGTTGCTTATGACGGTGCTATCTTCTTTAACAAGGAACGCACACGCAACATCGTGAAGTTTGACCTTCGCACGCGCATCAAAAGCGGCGAGGCCATCGTGAACAATGCCAACTACCACGACACCTCGCCTTACCGTTGGGGTGGCAAAACAGACATCGACCTTTCAGTAGATGAGAGGGGGTTGTGGGTGATCTACGCCACGGAGCAGAACAATGGACGCATAGTGGTGAGCCAGCTCAACCCGTACACTCTCCGGTTTGAAGGCACCTGGGAAACGGCGTACGACAAGCGCTCAGCCTCCAACGCCTTCATGGTGTGCGGCGTGCTGCAAGTTGTCCGCTCAACCTACGAGGAGAACGAGAGCGAGGCCAGCCGCAGCCAGATCGACTACATCTACAACACCAAGCTAAACCAGGGCGAGTACACCGACATCCTTTTCCCAAACCAGTACCAGTACATCACCGCTGTGGATTACAACCCCAGAGACAACCAGCTGTACGTGTGGAATAACTTTTACATCCTGCGCTATGACCTGGACTTTGAGCCACCTGATCCTGCTGAAGGTGAGAACTGCTCCATTTTTTCCCCGTGTAATCCATTGTCTTTGTATAATTCCTCATTGTTTGGCTGCAGCATGGGATGTCACAGATGGCTGCCTTTTAATTTTGGATGCAATTCAGGTGTGATAAAGAAAAGAGGGTTGTGTTATTCTTGGGGAAAGGCCTCATTTGCAGACAGAAATTACAGATTCACCTTGGAATGAGGAATAACTCTCTGCGGGGTTGCACCACTACAAAAACCTGCCTCTTTATTACCACCAGGCAGGCTGAAGCACTCGATCCAGCCGATGCTCGGACCCCATCAAATTCTTCAATCTCAGACCTTATCCAGAACCATTATCTACAATGCCCTCCTGAACTTCCCTCTCATGCTGAGAACATGTCGGGAAAGAATTGTGCACAGTGTGACAGAGGTTATCCTCTCCTCCCTGCCTCGGGTTTTTCAAGTTGCGTTGCCATGGTTACCTCTTCAACTTTGCTGAAGCCATTTTTTTTCCCCTAGCAGATGAGGTGATAATCGCCAACCTATTGTTGGCTAATACTTTTCAAAGGTTGAAATGTGTGTGAGATACGGAACCGCATGGTGCATCTGTGCAGAAAAATGGTCGGAAAGAGAGATCTATTACAGCGAGGAATCCTGTCAGGCGGGTAACGGGCTTAAATTAATCTGTGAAGTGCTGAGAGGCGACATATGTGTCAACAGACAGGAACATTACATCAGGCTGATAATGGGTTTAATTACTTGACAGCAGCCAATTTATCCCATGCAGTCTCCTGTGTGAAGCGGGGTAACAAGAATCTTGACCCGACTCAACGATACGTTAGAGTATCAGGTCGCTTCCCCCTCGCCACCCCCACCCCCCGAGCTCTGGATCGGATTAGGTTATGATTTTTAACTTCTGGATATTTGGGAGGGAGTGCCACGGGGGTGAAATCTGATTCTGTTGAAGAGACCGGGGGAGGGGAGTTGATGTTTCAATGGAGGCTGTGTGCTCCTGAACTTTGGCCCCTTGTCAACATGTCTGTTTGCTTTCCCGCTGTTCCCCCGGAATCTCCCAAACCTCAATTAAAAATATGCTAGGGACAATGTGAAAAATACTCCAACTTTGATGAGTTTACCAAGCATGCAATATGCTAGCTCAACTGCTCGCGTCCTGATTTATGTAAATGTAATTAACAAGTAAATTATCATAATTAGCCTCCTCATCTCTAAAGAGTCATCGGGAGAGGATGGGAAGTAGCCATCGCGATGCATTTCCAGTGAAGGGTTTAATGTGCTCTCTCAGCTACTGTAATGCCTGGGTAAACTTAAATGCCACATAGGCTTGGTGTTGTCACTTGCTGCAGTAACAGAACATAGTCATTGATTTCACTCATTATTGCTGCTTTCCTGCTGCCGTTCTGGGATCCATTCGGATCCTTGCAGCAGAACCCATTGTGCTTTATGAGAACATGTTCCTTCATCTGAAGAACACCAGCAGCCACAGCGAAGGGCACTCGGAAATAATTGGCTCTTGTTTATTAGTTGTTTTTCTTTCCTTTGCATATCTGCACCTTTAACTCCTTTACTGTGCAGCTGTTAGGATTTATTGCTCGCCATAACATGTCGTTGAATTAAGCAGCTCATTCTGCAGGGTTGTCTGATCACAAAGGAATAATGTCTCACCCTCTGAAACGGAGAGACTCTTGAGGCGTAAAGGAAATTAATTGTGCCCGTTAAGATTCATCGACCACAGAGCGACGTTACCTCGAACACCGAATCCAGAGCATCTTGGCTCTTTTTTTAGAACTCGTGTAACAACAATCCATGTCCTTTCCTGTCAGAAGCATCACCCTTGGCAGCTGCGATGCTCGCAGCCTAGAGAGGCGCTGAAATGACAGAGGGATTATGGGTTCATATCAGGAGAGTTTTGGCAAAGTGATCAAAGCGGGAAATAATTGATCGGAGCAACTTGTCTTTTCCTTTAGCCTGCAGAGAGGGTATGCAACGCTGCTTCATTCTAGTGATTTGCTCGGGTCGTTCCTTGTATTGATCTTTCTGCTTATTGTTCCAAACAGTTCACACAAATTTAGCAAACATGTCTGTGACCCGCTAATGCATTGTGAACTCAAAGCAATGCCGAGAGAGCATTCGCCTCCTTAGACGTCTGCCTAAGAGGAGTGCACGCCAATAAGGAGAGCCTTTAGTTACCAAACTTGGAGAGACATCCGTAATGCATTCTCTGTGAGGTGCAGAGACATTAACGGATTTCTTAGCCGGTAATTGCGGGGAACATTTCAACCTAACAAGGAAAGAAAGAAGAAAATGAATTCGTCTTTGAGGTTTCATGGATTTGAGATGTTAGAAGGCGAGATTGAGAGCTTTGTCCAAAAGGCGTAGCATCTTGAATTAATCTGATGATACCGAGCAGCTCTGCGTTTAAATTACACAAATCACAAATGTGTTCCCTTTTTTTCGCCATTTTGTCTAAACCCAGCTTCGCATCTCACCACCCCTCGCTTTGCTTTGTGTGACGCCTCCAGGTGAGCCTTCAAGACAGAGAACATTTATAGATGTATCGTGCACTAAGCCTGTGTTCCACCTTCTGAAGCATGTTTGGCAACAGAAATAGAGTCTGAAGCAAGGTGTCAGGGGATTTGGGTGAGCTCTAATTGTTCTGCTTGCAGGTTTGTGTCAGGAAGCTGCTTGAGTGGACCTCATAGGTGCACATGACAAGAGAGTTTTGGAGTGTTTTTGCTCTTGAGTATATTTCTGTCTCCACATATATCTTCCTGTCTGCGTGCACGGCTCTGTTTTGCAAGCTGCTTTGCCATCCCCTCCTCCTGACTCAGACAGTCTTAGTTGTGACTGTGCTACGCCTGCTGCTCCGCCGTATTCAGTTTCAGGCCTCATAAATTACCCCACACAGACACGAGATATGTCGGGCAGAGCTTTTCTCGTCTATCGCGCTTTAAAGAACAAATGTCAATAAAGCTGTCAGCCCTGCGAAACAATTTCTCCGCAACTTCTCTGGTTTTGTTTTTCGTTCTGCCGGGATAACGGCAGATTCTTTAGCATCAAATTAGACCATGTACAGGAATTGTCTTGTGGCTCTTTACCTTCCAAGCCCCGTTCAGAACAGCACGAGCGCATATAAACAGCCTGATGTAAAATTCATGTCTTGTGGGATTTGTTTGTCTGTCATTAATTAACAGCGCTGGCTGCAGGTAAAGAGGTAAAACACCAACTGTAGCTTAGTTCTCCTCCTCGAAGACATTGTTATTGAGTCGACACACATGCACACGCAGAAAAACAGGCACACACACACACATATATATATATTAGAGGTGGGACTCAATTAAAGAAATTAATCTAATTAATTAGAAGCATTGTAATTAATTAATCTTGATTAATCGCATTTTAATCGTTCAAGAAATTTTGCCCCGAAAGCAAAAAGTCAATCTCTTTTAATTTCTAAAAAATGCTTTTAAATTGTATTTCAAAATAAAGTTGTTTTGAATTGCTGCTGCGCGTCGTGCGTAAAAAGCACTGCTAGCGTATAGGCTGGAGCTATTCCAGAAGCTTCACTACGCCGCCTTCTATCTCCGTGACTGATTAGTCAATTCGGATGATGGACACCTCTTGCAGATTGTTAGGGCCAATAGAATCAAGCGTTACTCACCAAAATTAGATTGACAGCTCAGTCAGCCAATGAGACTCGTCATAACATGGACATACACAAACCAGGAAAGAGAAAAGTTCTACTGGATGTTTGAGTTCAAAGCCTGTTTTTTGATGACAATGACTTTGATTTTAGTCTAAACTGTTTTCAGTGTGACACAAAAGGTACAAAACAATAAGAAAGTCTGGATAAAACTAACTTTTCAAGGTGAAACATCAAAAGTAAGAAACTGAGAGACAGAAATGAAGGCAAACACACACATGAAGAGGGATTTCCGATCACTCATTTGATTGTAGTTTTAGTTTTGTTTGGAGCACATAAAAAAGGTTTGCATGGTCTTGTAGCCAAGGTGCAGCTTGACGGTATTTATTGATATTTAGGGCATGTATGTTGCTGCTAAACTTCAAAGCCCCCCAATTGGGTGGCCCTCGGGCCCAAAGGGTTAAATGTGTTAATTTTTTCTTAACACGCTATTTTATTCTAATTAATTAATCATAATTAATGCGTTAAATTCAAACCCCTAATATATATATATATATATATATATATATATATGGCAAATGGCAATACCTTCATTTTGATTTTCCCACACACAAGGGGGTAACATTAGGAAGACGACAGGATATTTGCTCATGATGCCGTATAGCTTGAAAATTGATTCTTGAAATGTAAGCTGGTGATAATTTCCTGTAAACTGCATGGGTTTGTTTATTAGTTTACCGGCAGGGTTAAACTTGTTCATAGTCAAAACTGATTAAAACAGCTTGATTTGATTCAAGTTGTCATTCCACTTCCCTTAATTGTAAGAATTAGATCGCTTATGAGCTATTTTTTTATTCTGGTCTCTGTCTAGACAGGATGAGGGATTTTTAAAGCTCCAACTGTGCAATTTAAGAGAATTAAAAAAAAAAGTGGAGTGGAGTAGTGCGAGCTATAAAATCAAGGACAAACAGAAAACGCAGACTTCTCATCACATGGTTACACTTTAATATTTTTGTCATCTTCCTCTCAGGAATGACTCAAGGGGGCTATAAAGTGATGAAACTAATTCCGCTTCATCTCCACTCCTTCGATTGATCATCTCTCTGCAGGATGATTTTTCGTTCCCCCCTTAGCTGTGTTTTAATTTACACACTGGTCACAGCCATTTTTCAAGTGTTCAATCTCAAACTCTCCCATTATATACAAGAGGTAATATTCACCATATGGTAACCGCATGCCTTTGGTGTCAGATTTCCCATAAAGAGTGACTTCACTGCCTCTTGAGAGAAATGCTAGCTAATTGGTGCGGCCCTCTCTTAGATGAGTGCTATCACAGGACACGAGGCTCTTACTGAAGGGAGTTGCTCTTTGCAATCAAAAGAAAATTGTAGCACACACGGTGCAGAGGCATCAGAATGAGCCCACAGATGCACTGCCTTACGAGCACTTTACTTTGTGCAGCATGGAGCTAATGTGCTGCACGTCTGATGTTTTTGATGTTACCCCCACTTTGATTTAAAACTTGAAACATGATTCCTACAAACACCCACAAAATTGTTCTTTGATTAGGAGTGCCCTTCTGAAAAAAGGTGAAATGAAAGTGACCGTGAACGTGAACAGGAATCAAAATGTCCAGGACTTCATTAATATCTTTATTTGGGCTTCTACAAACGTGGCGGTAACTCTTGAAGTTTGAGGCAACAGGAGTGATTAATAAGTATTAATGTACAAAATACTTAATATAAGTTAATTGAAGTAGTACTTCACTGAAAAAACTTTTATAATGATTATTTCTGATTATAATCGGTCACTCTGAGTTTTTCATGCAGGCTGAACATGAAAATGGTCTCCTCTCCTGCATTAGCTTGACGGTGAAACTCTATGATTTGAAAATCCTGACAGATCTACGTCACACTGTCACGGGGAAGGCTGTTGTTGGTTTAGCGTCCAGGAAACGGCAGAGAACGTCTCGGCTAGTACAAGCTAACTGTTAGCATTAGCAACTCCACCACACAGCAGAACTCCTCCAGGCTTGTGTTAATTGTGGAGATAAAACATCAACGTTGCAGAGCAAACAGAGTCAGTTTTAGAGGTGCGTTGCTGTTAGCCAATCAGAGGTGAAATGTCCAAATTACAGGAAATAAAACTCCAAATTCTGCCGTGTTCAACTCAGCTCTTATCTGACTCACTTCTTGTTCCTGAAACAGGTGCACCGGAGCTTTTTTTCCTTTGAGTACAATTTACATGGTATTCATTCCTACTAGAGACCACTGCAAATGTATTTAAAATATGAGTAAAAATACCACTTAAATCTCTTCCTGTATTTTTGAGAATTGGTTTATTAATCCCTTTTTAAGGTAGCACACCCGTCACACCCTCCCATCCCAGGATTTCACCACTTTCTGTCCGTTCAGCATTAGGGAAAACTCCTCACCACTTGCCTGGAATCATCTCCAAATGAAACATAAACTCTCTGATCTGATTCCTTTTGGTGAATTTAGTATGGCAGTAGGCTCCTGCTTTTGTTCTTAATCATGGATTATTAGTTGTATATTATTTCACACATTTTAATACTGTTCCTTATTATGCACTTGTTCTGTTGTTTTGTATGTAACTTTATATAATTTCATATATTTTTGGCACAGATCTCTTTAAAAATGAGATTTTATTTCTCAGTGAGGTTTATTCAGTGGAAAATGAAGCTCAAATTAAAAAAACATATATAGATATATAAGATGAAAGTTCAGTCCATGTTTCAGGGACTACAATATTAAGTGATTGACCAAGAACAAAAAACATTGTGTTAATACTGTTATGCCCACCTTTCCATTACAACAGCTTTAAGGTATTCTGTGTAGAAATTTCTTCAAATTGATAAAATTCCACATTTTCTATTTGATACAGTTGGAAAGATATCTTAAAGGTTTTCAAAATATTGCCCAGAAGGAGAGTCTCTCTCAGACCCCAGAAAGCCACAGCTACACAAACATTTATTGGATTTTTTTTATTTTTGCTTTCAGGGCATCAACAAAACAACAAAAACACAATAAGTTTTTGTATAGATGTGGTTTAACGGAAACTCATGTACTTTAATAGAAACTGAAATATAATTGAATATCAAATGAATCAGTATAATAATGAATTCTCATGATAATGGCAAAGTAAAAGAAAAAAACTAATGCAATGACACACTCCAGTGTTTTATGTATTAAATTAACAGTCAAACATCAGCTGATCTGTTTTGACTGGATGGTGCTCTGATCGGTGCAGGTGGGTTTGTGACACATTTTTTCCATCTGCTCTCCACCCACGTCAACATGAACAGTTAGTGTAGAAATATAACTGTCAGTGAAGCTGTTTAAAGCTGCAGAGAAAATAGAGTTTCACCTTGGAAACCTGAACAGCGTCCAAGCTAGAAGCTAAACACAATTTCAGGGACTGGGGAGATGATATCGACTGAATATTGGCCTCAACAGCCTTTTTTTTATATTTATTTATTTATTTATTGTTAGAACATCTATGTCCGTTTAAGGTTATGAAGCTGGGGAAAGCTCCAGACAATTTACATTAAAAATAAATAAATAAATAAAAATTCACTATAATGTAAAAACAAAAACAATTGAACAAATTAAATAATTTATGCATTAATTATTTAATTAGGACACCCTTTTTTATATTGACTAATAGCATATAGATGCAAAATGATGTAATCAATATACGACAAAACAATGTTTTTTAGTCAAAACTGCAAAAAAAGAAGTAGCTTCAGCCGAGCTTTATAAAATATATATGTTACCCTTTTTGAAGTTATAGAAAAAATTCGATATCTGCAGACAAATATTCATTAATATTTTTTAATAAACAGTATTTAAAGCATGCACTGCAGATGTGTATTTGGGAAAAAAATAAATCTTTAAAAACATTTAGGCACGTTAAAAAGTTTAACATTTCTATTTTACGTCACATTCTAGCCTTTATTGGTTATGCATACTACCCCCTCCACCCCCACCCTTATAAAAATCAAATAAAAACATACGATTTGACAAAAGTAATTGGTTTACATAACAATAATCACCACATGTTGTTTTAAAAGAGACGCGTGCATATAATTTCTTTTCCTCATGACATTTAAATTCACTCTATGCATTTGCATCTCGTCACAGTTAACTGAACCGTTAAAGGAAGTGTAGAATTAAAATTAATTTGTGCTCATTAGGATTACAACAGAACCTTGAGAAGCATCCAGTTTGCACGTTGTGTTAATTTGTGTGGAGATATACGATGCTTTAGAGTCTTGAGTTGGAGAAAAATGGTCTCAAGAGCGAGTTAATCAGGTGATGCAAGTGAGCTGTTACAGACAGCTGCATATTAGTGTTTATATCAGCCTGTGGAAAAGCAGAAGTTTGCTCAGGTATAGAGAGGTTTAATATCGGGAAACCTAATTACACTTGCCCTTGGATTGCATTATACGTGTCTATTGAATCAACCAAGTCAAGGCTATGAATCTTCTCACTTTTCCCGAGTCGATGAAAAAAACTTTACCTGTGTTACATAACGTTTTTGGAACTTTTGGTTCATTTTTATATGCAGCTTTGTTTTATTGTTGTGGCCTGAGGGACTTTTAACGAGCAAATGAGTAAATAACATTTTTTTAAAGAAATCCTGAAATACAGTAACCTAAGTGTCATGTTCATTTCATTACACTATTAACATGGATGGTAATAACTAGGGATGTAAGAAAATGTTGATATGGCAATATATCGTGATATTTTTTCCTGCAATATTGTATCGATATTCAAAAGCTGTATATTGATTTTTTGGAAGAATTTACATGCAAACATTTGCGTTTTTTCTCTTCTTTTGGTGCAATTCAAACGCCGACCGCTAGTTGGCAGCAGTGTGCAATGGGTTTTGTTTCCACCATTGAAATGTAAATCCCTCTATTATGGTTCAGATACCTCATGTTAAACATGTTGTAATTTTCCTACAATACATTCAGTCTAAAAAAATTGCAAATATCATGTAGCTGAATGCATCGCAATATATCGTGATATATCGTATTGTCTCCCCTGTATCATGATACGTATCGTATCGCCAGAATTTTACCAATACACATCCCTAATAATAACCCTAGCTTTTATTATCCGGTCATGTAATCCACACATCAGCTGTTAGCTGAGCAGCCGTGTTGGCTAGGCCAACTCGCGAGTGTGTGCATGGCGGGAACACAATGACTGAAAGAGTGTAAGGTAATTGGCCAGGGCTCCTGTCAGGGGAAAGAAAGGTCACTGTGTGAAATGTCACAATTCATCCACACTGTATCATTTTTTTTTTCTTGCCTCTTTAGGGAGCATCACAGGAACACTGCTTTCCCCCGCTCAGGTGGCCTCTTTGGCCTCATCAAAGATATCAGCTTTGTAATAAGCTCAAATATTTTACCCGAATGGAAAAGCAAAGATCCCCCTGACCCGCTGATTGGTGTGAAACGAGAAATGTCGGCGTTGTCGCCGGTCTCTCCCAGGAAATGGAGATAGGTGTCTGATGATGGAGTCTCAGATAGCATGATATTGCATTTTCCCAAAAGCACCCAGGGAACATGAGGACCAGAGAGGCTTTCACGTGGACAGGCCTCATTGTGGGAAGGTGCTTTTATCTGAAAATACAATCAGGAGGCTGCAGTTAAAAATGTATGGCCATTCATGCAGCAGACACGAAGCCTTGGATATCCACGGTGGCACACATGCACTCAAACAGTCACTGTGTTTTCTATTTATCCTTATTGGCTCTTCATACTGTATTAAATTTATAGATTTCCCATTTCTGCTCTCATTTCCTAGTTATCTCCAGGCTGTCCGCAGCAGATATCAATCTGTGTGCAGGCAGGGATTTTAAGCGGCAGGGGGACACACCTGAGTAATGGAGCAAACACAAGCGCACTTGCACACGTGCACGTGCGCATTCACACACGGATTTGCTTGGTAGGCGTGGACTGAATCCAGAGGAATCACATTATTGCTGATGTATAGTTTTTCACTCGGGGCAGTGCAGTTCTCCTTCCATGCACGAGCTTTATCAAAAAGAAAGAGAGGAACGAAAACGCAGATGGGCTTTGTCTTCATTGTTGACATTTAATCAGACCAAATACTAAGTCTGCTGTGTGAAAGATTGCCCTGCTGCTATTGCTTGTCTTACTTATTGGCTTAAGTAAAATAGAACGGGTGAAAGATAGTGTCACATTGGCAGGTTTGTCTTGTGAAGGAGCAGAGCAGAGGGGTAGTTAAACCTTGAAAATCCTTTTTTATTTTTAATTTCCAGGCATTAGGAGCGTCAGTATCTCTGCAGACACCAACAAGTGGTGGGACTCAAAACCGTCGCAGTTCCCGCACTGATGAAAAGACGGGGACATTTGGGACTTAAGCTCTAACGGCTCCACTGTTCTTTCTCTCTAGTCCCGACCATCGAGGATGTCTTGGTCTCATCATCCATGCCCAAATCCACCACGGTGTTCACCACAACCGTCGCGCCCACCACCAGAGGCCACGGCGAGACTACGGCAGCAGGAGCAGATCCAAGAGATGGGAGAAATCCTTTCGAGGACAATCATGGCTCTGTGACAGCTGAGCCCACCGCCCCCGAGCTGCCTCGAACAGTCAGGCGCTTCTGCGAGGCGACAAGGAGGAGAGCCATCGACTGGCCCCAGACCCACATCGGGATCACGGTGGACAGACCTTGCCCCAAAGGCACCAAAGGTAAAGGTTTATTTCACCTTTTTTTTAATGAAATGCTCACGTTTGCACCATTCACATTCATAAAGATGGACAATGTAAGCTAGTAACACTCAGAGAAACTTTTGTCAACATAGTTACAGAAATGAGTGCTTTTAATAAATCATATCAGTTTTATGGTATTTGATGGTATTTTTTCCATACAACACGCCAGGTTGTGGTTAGCATGCTAAATGTTCACTTCGCTGTGGTGTTAGTGTGTAGCAGTGAAATTGGTCCCTGCTGAAACGCTTTCCCCCTGCAAACGTTCCAGATGTTGTCCAGGCTATTTACTGGTATAGGGAGCCTAAGTCTAGCCCATCTACTTTGGACCATGGGTCCCTGGAAGAACAAAAAATGAATGCAAGTCAATAAGGCTATAAAAGCTATTTTCTAATCCCGTTTGTTATGTGCCATAGATTTCACATATGATGTCCGTGAATTTTAAAGACACATTCTGATGCCAAGAAAGAGCTTAAATTCGAACGGGGGCAAAAGTTATTTTAGGTTTGTGTGAAAATACGTCTAGGACTACAAATGCACATCACCAAATTGACGTAATCGAACCAGACACGGAGAAGAGCAGAGGAAAAATGTCTGTAAGTTTAGCGAGCTTCAAATCCTTCCTTCAGGAAGAAACACCATAAATTTTGCCATGTGGTGAGTAGCAGAGATAGGGCAGGTATGACGTCATATATGCGAAGTGTCGACATCTGATTTGTAGTTGTAGTAATTACGAGTTTTTACAAGTTGATAAATCTCAAAGTACGTGACAGGCATGGTTGAAACACACGTCATTACTTTTCCTTTAAATTGAAGTACAACATATGTGTGATGCAGGGCGTAAGGCAAAGCGGGTTAGAAAATAGATTTAGGCCCCGTTCATTTTTTGTTCTTCTGGGGACCCATGAGCTGACCGGAAAGGGAGGAGGCTTAGGCTCCCTATAGGTATGAAAAATTCAAATCATAACAGAAATGAACACCGGTCTTCAGTACAAACTGGTATACCTGCCCGGCCTAACAGACATGCACAAATTCATTTATGCATTTTAGATTTGGTAATATAGTTGTGCGGATGTGCATGGATTATATTTGCCTCCGCTTCAGCAACAAACTGTCTTCAGACTATAGACTTCAGATTTGCTCTACAAACATTACCATGATGTTTTCTCGTCTATCAGAAGCAATAAAAGTTTTTACTTTTTTGCTCAAATCTCAAATAATTCCCTTTGAAGCCTATTTACTGTAATTCAGTGTCACTGCTGTAAAATATAGATTAAAAAGCTTTGTCCCAAAGGTCCACAAGGGGAATACAAACGTTAATTCTGTACAATTAAGCACATTTCACGATATGATGTAATCTGGTGAAACCACCGACACCAACAGCTACAGGCTTTGAAAGTGTCATACTTTGGATCCGAATCAATATTTCTGACAGACATTTTCCAATTAACCAAAAAATAACTCTATTTCAGGGCCTATTTAAGTTTTATGTGTCACCTTGGTTAGTGATCAACAACAATAGTCATGTTTTCAGCATAAAAATGATCATAAACCAAGATCCAAAGTGTGTTAAAATGATTCTGATTTGTGCTCGTATTAGCGTTGCTTTCATCCTCATTTACATGCACCAAGTTGATAGCATTACTTCTCTGCAGCCTTTCAGCTTTAATGCCATGGAAATGCATGATTAGAGCTGTTTACTTCCTCCATCAGAAATAATAAAACAAATAAAACACACCGGTGGTGTTCTGGAATCTGTTACTCTTTGAGATGAAAGTACACAGTTAAGAAAGGAAAAAAACAAATACTGTTACCTGTGTGCATTCTGCAGAACGCACAACACAGACTAATGAAGGCAATGGAAATGGATAGTTTGTGAAAAATACATTGCATTCATTAGTCTGTGTTGTGCATTCTGCAGAATGCAATAGATAGATAGATAGATAGATAGATAGATAGATAGATAGATAGATAGATAGATAGATAGATAGATAGATAGATAGATAGATAGATAGATAGATAGATAGATAGATAGATAGATAGATAGATAGATAGATAGATAGATAGATAGATAGATAGATAGATAGATAGATAGATAGATGCAGCTAAAACTCACCTGGAAGTAGGGAAACTCGGCAGTTAGAAAAACAATTTCATGGTGTCGTTATTTGAGATCATCTGACAATGAAGCTGCTGCAGCAATCTCGCAGAAATTACCTTCACAGCTCATCATAGAATGTGACAGAACTGTCAAAATGTAAAGCAGGGCTGTTGTGGAATAAAAAAGCAAAAAGAGATAATGTAGAAAAAGAAAGGGTCTAAAATTTGTCACTGAAGCAGGTGGTATTCTAATGGAATCATGCTTTGAACGGACTAAGGATGTATATCCGAAAGTTGATAAATGTGTCAATTTTCACACTTTCTCAAAAATACAGATAGCTATCTTGCAGTTCATTTCAAAATAAGACTTTAAGATGTAATAAACTTCTCTGTATTAGTGAGCGATCAGCAGGAGATGCTGTATCTGAGCGTGGATCTGGCTTCCCTCCCACTGTTGTGTTTTGCTGTCATCCTGCAGGCGTTGCCACTTTTCTCTGCACCGTGTCTGGGACGTGGTGCTCCAAAGGGCCAGATCTCAGCAACTGCACCTCCCACTGGGTGACTCAGGTGGCACAAAAGGTAAAAAAACGAGAGAGTTTGCCCATTACAAAACCTAGCAGCAATCAAGCATGTAGCACGGCTAAAATCAAACATCTACTCTGTGTGCAATAGATGACCCTTTTGCTTGCTTGGTTTATTTTCTGAACGGGTCAAGTGTACTCATAATGAAACCACTTTTATCCAAGGGGAGCATGTGTCAGCCAGAAGAAATTCTCTATCTAAAAAAAAGAAGAAGAGTAAATGCCAGGAGCTGCAGTGTGCTACTGAGAATCAAAGATGCAGGGTCTCTCTTCGTCAGTGGTTGGTGCTTTGATGTTGTGCAGGTAGAAATGTAGATGCACTGATAGCCTGAGCGCACAGTAATGCACCAGAAACACAATGCACCACATTCTGAGGGAGAGATTATTGTTTCTCTCGGCTAGAAAAACACATCTACAGGATACAGCAGCTTCTGGCAGGGTTCCTGGGGAAATGCAGAAGTTTTAAACTTAAGAACTGTGTCCTGATTTGAAGCAGATTTTGTGGTATAAACAACAAAATGTAGTATAGTTTAAAAAAAGTGATGCACTGCACATCTATTCAAATACTGTTTGCCTTGTGTTTGCACTTATTCTGCTTTATCTACTCCCTAAAGGAAAAGGTGGCGAAATGAATAAATAAATGAACAACTAAACACTTTTGTGTTAGCTAGGTAAGATGCATCAATGCAAAACAGAAGAAGAGGGGGAAAAACAATTTAGGAGGCATTATTCTCTTACTGTTAAAGCCTTTGTCCATTTGATGTAATCTGTTTTCATTTTTATTCTTATTTGCTCGTTTAAAACGTATTTTGAATTAAGTGCAAACAACGTGCTGATTGATCTAACGGTGTCAGTTATATTCTTATCAGACTGATTGTAAAGTCCAGCTTCATTACACTTATATACTTCTAAATTAGATCTTCAGGGATTAATTTGCATTTATTTTTCCTTTATTTGTGCATTGCTTCCTATATATTAAAGCATCTACGACTCGCTGCAAAAATAATTGTGTCACTAATTTGGCGTACATGCATTTTATATGTAGCATGATTGGAAGTGGGTGTTTAGAGTAAGTTGGTTATAATAATAGCTCTGATTACAGATGAGAGCTTATAATTGTTGCACGCTGGTGTGTTTCATTTCCTTTACTTCCCTAAACGTGTCACCGAAACCCTTTTTCTTTCTCAACAAGTCGTGTTGCATTGGATTATGGCTCTTGAGATGTATGTGGAATAAATTATTCAGGCAGGCGTTATATAACCATCATCTCAGGCCTGCATACCCCTCATTTCTCTGACACCCCTCTTGTTTGTTTGTTTATTTATTTATTTATTCCCCTTGTTGTTTTTAGATCCGAAGCGGCGAGAACGCAGCAAACCTGGCCAACGAGCTGGCGCGACACACTCAGGGCCCGGTGTTCGCCGGAGACATCAGCTCCTCCGTGCGGCTGATGGAGCAGCTCGTGGACATCCTGGACGCTCAGCTGCAAGAGCTCAGGCCCAACGAGAAGGACTCAGCTGGACGCAGCTTCAACAAGGTGCCGGGAAAAAAAAAATCTTGTCTGACCTGTTGTAACCTCTCATTAAACTTTGTTCCTCTTCTGCCCCCGATTCCCGAGTCAGCATTACTCAAGCACCTTCATTAGCAGGATACTTGCAGATAACACGCAGCCCTGCCTGTGCACTCCCACACATGCACACGGATCACACGCAGACCCCAGGTGAGGGGGCTAAGGGGCTAGGTCTAGCCCTGAGGGGGACCTCGTTCCTTTACAGCTCCTGGGTAATTACTGGCTTTTGGAAAAAACAAGCTCACCTGGCAGTTCCACCTTATCTGCGTTAATGGCCACGAGCCCCCCCAACAACACAGAGAAGAACTCTTCATTGCTGACAAGTGCGGAACTGCTGTCCCCCGGAGCCTTGGCAGGCGCCTATTGAGAGAAGAGTGGGCCCACAACAGAGCTGCTTCTCTCAGCTGCTGGCAGCCCCATAGAGAGAAGAGTGACAGGTTGAAAAATTGCATTTTTATTCAGACTTTGGAGACAGTTGTTGCTCAGTAAACAAGGTGATTTTCACCAGAGTGACACTTGCAGGTTGTCTCCATATGTTCAGGTGGCTACGCAACTATTACCGTAGATTAGAACAAGTTTATGAAGCAGGGGTTTTTGTGGCGTTTTCTCTGCAGCGCTCGAGCGAAACTTGACAAGAAATGACACACTTCAGCAACAAACTTGCTGGATTTCAGCGGTTTAACCTCTGAGTGTCGATGTAAAAAGTCTCAGCAGTGACATCGCCGTTTGTTCTTTTGCCAGCCGCAGCTGTACACTTGAGGCTAAAACACGGCGAGTTTTGTGCTCGCTGCCTGATATTCAGTTACTCTTAAAGCAGCCCACTCTGACTTCAAATTGAATTTTTCAATTATCCCTCCATTCAGCGTGTCACACCTCTGTAACATTAGCACTCTGTGTACACGGGCGCTGTTAGAGCCATAGCCAGGAGGCCTTTTGGGGAAATCAGGAAACCATTTTCTTTAGTAGAGGCACTAAACTACAAACGACATAATAATAAAATAAAAATGACGTTTCGTTGAATAATAATAATAACGTTCAAATCTACGGATCACAGAAAACGGAGCGTTGCAGGAAATAAAACCCTTATTTCCAACTAAATCAGGGGTAGGGAACCCTGGTCCTGGAGAGCCGATATCCAGCATGTTTTACTTTTAACTCTGCTTAAACACACCTGATTTCAATCAGCAGGTGATTAACAGGCTTCTGCAGAGCCTGGTGAGCTGCTGCACAGGTGATTCAACCACTGAATCAAGCGTGTTGGAGCAGAGAAACCACTGTGCTGGATAGTAGCTCTCCAGGACCAGGATTGGGCACCCCTGTTTTAGAGGTTTCCCTGCTTCAACACACCTGATTTCAATCAGCAGGTGATTAACAGGCTTCTGCAGAGCCTGATGAGCTGCTGATTCAACTGTGTTGGAGCAGGGAAACCTCTAAAACAGGGGTCTCCAACTCCAGTCCTCGAGAGCTACCATCCTGCTAGTTTTCTGTGTTTCCTGCTCTGCCACACCTGAATGGAGTAATTTAATCGTCACCTTACCTCTGCACAGGCCTGTTAATTACTCATTCATTTCAATCAGGTGTGTAGGAGCAAAGAAACAGCTAACGTGTGCAGGATGGTAGCTCTCGAGGACCGGAGTTGGAGAACCCCTGCTCTAAAACATGCTGGATCGTGGCTCTCCAGGACCAGGGTTCCCTACTCCTGACCTACTGTAAATGCACACAAAACACAATGTTTTCTGCTTTCTGATGCAATATCCTGAGCAATTGTGAGCTTTTTTGTGTAAATTCTCTTTAAAATATTCATATTTTGCACTTTGTCAAATGTCTAATCCCCCACCCTGAACACGGACACAGCATTTCATTTAAGAACTTGGATTCTTGCAGAAAAGCAGCCTGCAAATTTAAATGTACGCAAACCCAACTTAAGGCAAGTCAAACATTTCCAGCCTTAAAATAAACAGAAAGAGACCAAAGGAAAAAGAGTGTACATCTGAACAAGTACATGCACGGATCTGGGAGGTTTATTGGCAAACACGAGTCTCCGTTTTGGTGTTCCTCTGCAGCCCGAGCTCCACAAACCAACCAGTGTCCATAATCTCAATCATGTTGAAGGAATAGTTTATTTTCTAAATTTCTCATGATGAGGCAGTCTTTACAAAACACTCTGCTGTCTCTTTTGTTTGCCAGATCTGCGCTACAGCTGCAGCATGTGATTTTCTGTGCTGTGACTCAGTTTGGAAGGAGATGGCGACTTAATGCCTACAGATTAACAAAGGGTTATAAAAAGAACGAGCACTTCATTATTTCCTCCATCACATGAAACACACGGAGCCTCATCACAGATTGTTTATCCTCTCAGTGTATTTTAAAGTGTCACTAATGGGGGGAACATCAGAATCTCGTCTCAGCACTTTTTCCTCCCCGCTGTCTGTGCATTTCTTATCTCTTCCTCTCACTAGTATGTAATCCATATTCATAGTTAGGATTCAAACACTGCTAACTTCCCCTGGGAAGCTTTTAGATCTGTCTCATTATTTCAAGGTTAGAGTTCACAGACCTGCGCCTTTCCTTCTTTTCATTAGTTCTGTAATTGATAGTAAGTCGCATGATTTAACGCCTCCTTTTCTCTCACCGTTTCTCTTTACACTCTGTCTCTTATGCCTGATCCTCTTGTTGTGTGGAAAAAGCTTCAAAAAAGAGAGAAGACATGCCGAGCGTACATGAAGGTATAACTGCCAGGCTTTTCACATTGCGTTTTTTTTCTTCTTCCTCTCCTACCCCAATCCCCAACGTCTGACTCACTGCATGCAGCATTGTCTGTCTCTGTGTCTCTGCTCGTCTGTGTGCCAGGTGACCCGCTTGTAGAAAATGCAGCAGCTTTGTCATCTGTCTCCGCTGTCTGCTCTCCTGTCATTCTGTACATTTGAGGATGTCAATATCAGTCCAATTTGTTCCATTTTTCCCCTCCTCAACGTCCAATCACTTGTACATTTTTCTTTTTTCCTCTCCTCCCTCTTCCCTCCCCCACTTTCACTCTCCCCATCACTCTTATTGGCTCTTTACACGTTCTGTGAATAATTGCCTTCCCACGGTCGTAATTGCATCTCCCTGTCAGCCAGAAGTGTGATCAAAGTGGCAGTGTGCTCAGTTGTCACTTGCCTATGCTAAAATCTCCAGTGTCCCTTGTCCCCGTGGCAAAAAGAAAACCTCTGGTGCTGTTGTGTTTTTTTTTCTCAGGGATTAATTTCTGTGCCTATTCAATTGTTTGTATTTCAGTCTGGCTTTTTAAAATTTCTTTACCCCCGCTGCGGCGGAGTTTATTTTCTCAGGTAGGCGCTGCTGAACGATAAGAGCACGGGTATAAACACAGGGGAGAAGATGCCTTGCACAGAATAAAACAAATGATTATGTTTTGTGCTTCTCAGAAAGCTGGGCTGTGTTTACTTGATGTCTCATTTTACAGAAAGAAAAAGGCAACGCTCTTTCTTTCCCTCGGCTCGTTTCGAAATGTTGTTTTAGCCACGCCAGCAGCGCCGGGGAAAAGGGTGGCAGGGCTTCGTTAGCCCGCTGATTGTTCGGTCCTTCTGCTCAACATCTGCTGGATGAATCGACGCAGAGTGCAGAAATTCATTAGCCTGGCAAGCCATCCTATATATGTGAATATATAGTCTGGCCACGAACCATTGACGGCTCTCAGTCGTGAGGCGGGATCTACGGTTGTCTTTCAAAATGTCAGCATGCAATTGGATAGCGCTAGGACCAATCAGAGTGACGAACAACATGACGTAATCACGGCGACGGAAAAGCGGGAGGCTTTAATAGCGTCTAGCTTCAATGATTTCTGTCGTTTTTGTATAAAAACATGCGAATATCAGGTGTACTGGGACATTGCACTACTTTGTTTGATAAAAATAAGAAGCCGCTAAGTATATCAGACAGACTTACGCACGTTGGAGTCTAAATAATCCAATGTTGATGACAAAGCCGTTTCAAACGAACGTGTTTTCCGAGTTGCCGCCATCTTGCTTGGGTTCGCGGCGTTCGCGGCCGCAGCGCTGACGTCATCGGCTACTCCCGCTCTGTGATTGGCCCATGATATAGAGCGCTGTGATTGGCCCAACCAAAACTATAGCGAGTTGTGATTGGATAGACACAGCAGTGGTTTGGGCTGCGAGGGTTCCAATGAAGCGTGCCTAGACCAAACTCTGCAAAGCAAGAATTGGTCTAGTTCACTAGGCTAGAAATTCATGGCACCCGAACGACTTTAACATGATGCTTCCTGAGTTGTTCCGAGTCGAACTTACTGGGGCTCATACTTGCCAGGTGATATTTGTAAGATCACAGGAAGGAGGAAATCCATCTTTCAGGCTTCAAATTATGCTTTGGCTGCCAGGGCGCAGAGGTTCAGCCAAACGGTATCCTGCTCTGGCAGCGAAGAGTGAGATTTAGGAACGACGACAGCCAGAAACACAAGATCCTAAAGATGTAGGAGCTTATAGCGCAGTTTTGATGATGTCGGGAGAGCATTTTTATGGTAACAGCAGGAGCAGGCTTCTCTTCTCGCGTCGGACACACGTCTTTCCTCTCGTCCCAATTGGACATGCCAACTGTTCTGCCAGTAGTCTGCTGATCTGATTAGTGCAAGTTAGTCACAATCGATAGATGCTGCATCCAATAACCTGCAGCGAAAGTGTCCAGAGCGTTTTTTAAGTAGCTTCCAGCAACAGCGTCAGGTGGATCAATGTGACAGGTCTTATGTAAATCCAAACTAAACCACTGCGTCGCCTGCATACGTGCCTGCTTTTGCACCATTATTGGTTTGTTAATAAAGCAGCACGCCTTCACACGGCACAGCTTTAAAACCAAACACATCCGTTTTCTGTTATTCCTGAGTGGGTGTCTAGCTGCAGAGCTAACAGTGAGTCACGGCATATGTACAAATACATCCCATCTATAAATTAGGAATTTAATTAGACTAGAGTTGCATCAATTAGAGGCCAGGGTTTTCAAGCACTTCATTTTCCTCCTGTTTGTCACAGCTGCAGCGGTGTTAGTCAGCGGGATCGTCATCTTCTGCTGCTCCCGCCGTCAGAGCAGCTTGAACGTTGACCGTGCTGTTCATGAGCTCCCGCCATATGTTTCTCAACCACAACCCCCCCTCTGCCTGGTTGAACCCCTGTGATTTGTAAACTGACCTCCACCCGGGCGGGACTTAAAGAGGATTCAGTTGGAAGACAGCTCCTTTCCTCACAAGATAAATTAAAGACAGACACTCCTTTTTTGTTCTGCTTTTGGATTTTATGGATTTCTTTTTGTGGATGGCTCACCTGTAGGTGGGGGGAAGGCCATTTAGTGTCTGTCTGATTGTAATGACGCCAGCCCTGTAATTCCCTCTGCTTGTCTCTATCGCTTTTTCTCTTACATACACAGAAAGCGCTCTGGTCACAGTCACAGCACGCTCGCTTCAAGTTGCCTGCAAGGTCGGAGCTGTAGAGATTGATTTTTGTGCTGGAAACCAAAATATAAAGACACGCCGAGAGCCCTGCGTCTGGATACAGTCATTACTGCTGTGGTTACTATGCGCTCTGTGGCTGGATTTTGTGGTTAATCTTTGGGCCATTTGTGTTTATAGTCCAGGCATACGGATAATCTTGTCACTGGTCAATTAGTGTTTTGGATAATGGCTGCTGTGACTAATTAGTGCAGCAAATGGGGGCTTGTTGTGGTTAATTATCAGTATTGTGGTGGGTCTTGCTGTGGCTAATGGCACCTATGGTTAAATTGTCACTCTGAATTACCCCACACAAACCTGCTCTAGATCTTTGTGTTGTCGAGGGATTTAGGCGAGGTTAGCGGTGTTGTTTCTTAATTTTGCCGGCCTGAGGTCATGAACTCATCCATCCAAGGGTCAAAGGAAACTCCTGTTTTATCAACATATGATACTTGTGTGGGTTTGGTGGAATGTTGTGCTTATACTTGGAGCTTATCAGAAAGCAGGAAATTAAAGGATTGCTATTGAAAACAAGCATACCCCCTTCTCTTATTTGGACTTAGACCACTACTTTGGACATGGATTTCACAATAATCCCCCCTTTTCCTCCAGGAAAATAGTATCGGAGGAGCATGTTATGGAAACATTAGTGTGTTTTTTGGGGTAAATGGTTGCTTAAAGCCATATTATGCAACTTTTTCATATTTTTAAACCATTTTCTTGAGCCAGTATGTGCTAAAATGACCCTATACAGGGTTAATGAAATGTCTTTCAGACCCCCACCGCACTCTGTGGTCAGAATATCGCACTTGCAACTTCAGAGTGGCGGGCCGCTCCCTGCTGAACATGCTGGTGCTGCAGTCTGCTTCCAGCACGTTTCCTGCATGTTTTAGATCATGAACACAGCTGATTTGTTTGGTTT
>SSNS01000405.1:189941-337704 GCA_006937985.1 Aphyosemion australe | reverse complement strand
CGGAGGAGCATGTTATGGAAACATGAGTGTGTTTTTTGGGGGAAATGGTTGCTTAAAGCCATATTATGCAACTTTTTCATATTTTTAAAACATTTTCTTGAGCCAGTATGTGCTAAAATGACCCT
Source organism: Aphyosemion australe (assembly GCA_006937985.1). Taxonomy (NCBI): domain Eukaryota; kingdom Metazoa; phylum Chordata; class Actinopteri; order Cyprinodontiformes; family Nothobranchiidae; genus Aphyosemion; species Aphyosemion australe. The sequence continues at coordinate 337,579 of SSNS01000405.1, read as the reverse complement.
ATACAGGGTTAATGAAATGTCATTCAGACCCCCACCGCCCTCTGTGGTCAGAATATCGCACTTGCAACTTCAGAGTGGCGGGCCGCTCCCTGCTGAACATGCTGGTGCTGCAGTCTGCTTCCAGCACGTTTCCTGCATGTTTTAGATCATGAACACAGCTGATTTGTTTGGTTTAGTGATGAACCGCTCCTGTAGACACTAATGAAGGCTGAGGAGACATTTCAGCACTTAGATTAAGGTGTTAAAAAGACAAACGCACAGCGAGGAGATAAGTTTTACTTTCGCTTTTGCTAACGAACACTAGGGGGTGCCAAAACTGCCAAGTGTTCCTTTAAATGTAAGAATTGAAAGGGCAGATTTGCACAGTGGAACACTGTGTGCATATTTCTTAAAGAGGTCCTTCACCGAGAAACCAATTTTTACTGATTACTTTTGAAAATGATCGGTCACTCTGAGTTTAATGTGCAGGCTGAACGAGAAAATAGTCTCCTACACCTATCTCCTGCATTAGCTTCTGATAGAAAATAGACGGTGAAACTCTAGGATTTGAAAAACCTGACTGCTCTACATCAAGCTGTCACTTGGACTCACCCAGATTGACTCCCGATGGGGAAGGCTGTTGTTGCTTTAGCGTCCAGGAAACAAAAGAGAACGTCTCGGCTAGTAGAAGCTAACTGTTAGCATTAGCAACTCCACCACACGCTAGAACTCCTTCAGGCTTGTGTTATTTGTGGAGATTAAACATCGTTGTTGCAACGCTAACAGAGTCAGCGAGTAGCGTTGCTGTTAGCCAATCAGAGGCGAGATGTCCAAATATCAGGAAATAAGACTCCAAATCCTGCCGTCTGAAGCTAATTTCCCCTCCAGCTGAATTCTCCGTGCTAAAACAAGAGCATCTGAGCTTTTTTCCCCCCGACTTATAAGGCATTCATTCCTAGTAGACACCACTGCAAGTGAAGGACCTCTTTAAAATGTCTCTGCATCTAAGAAGTTCATTTATTATAGATTTATTTAGAGAGAGCAAACTTCTTCATGATTATTTTAGTTATCCTCAATAAACCCTTGTGATTTCAGTTGGAGTGATCTTGATATTTCAGTTTCAGTGTTTGTCACTGTCACTGTTGGCCATTCATGTTCTCTCCAACATTTGTTTCCCACTTCCAAGTTCTCTGTTGTTATACTCGAGTTGTGATGGGAGGCGACAGCAAGCTGACATTTCCCTCGTCTCCATGGATACAGGCAATCGTGGACACTGTTGACAACCTCTTGAGGCAGGAAGCGCTAAAGTCCTGGAAGGACATGAATTCCACAGAACAAACGCACGCCGCCACGATGCTGCTGGACACCCTGGAGGAAGGGGCGTTCGTCCTCGCAGAGAACCTGATCGAGCCCGCCATCGTGAAAGTGCCCGCGGAGAATATCAGTAAGTCCACGTAAAGCAGAAACTGTGATGTTTTTATTTCACCGATTATGATTCTTTCTTTTTTCTCTTTGTTCCAAATCGCCAGCTTCTCTTATTGAGGATTTTTTTTTTAATGGTCACATCTTATCTCGTCAAAGTCTCAATGAAAGACTTGACATCATACACACAGAGAGAGAGAAAAGGCAGTTTATTAACGAAGCGCTCTTATTCATTGCATTCAGCTTTGTGGTGTGAACTGTCATGTTTCTGCTTGGAGCTCTTTGTTGCTATGGTTATGGTTCCTCACTCACACTTTTTTGTCTTACGTCTCATTGATTTTTAATCTTTCATTGTAACGTCAGCTCATTTGAACATGTGCTGTGAGATGAACTGTCCAGACCTCTGGGGGAAAACAAAGAAACCAGTTGAATGGCGCTGTTCCATTCAGACGGCTTCCTATTAGGCAGCAGTTAGCTATGCCGATAACGGCGAGTTCTCTCTTTACCAAAAAAGCACTGATTAATACATTTGTGTAACGTGCTGTGTACTGACTATTTAATCACTGCATACAGGCGTTGTTCATGAGCTCGTGGAGCTCTCGTTTATCTGTACGGGAAGGTAATTTTTGGTGAGGGAGTGAAGAATACACCCACATGAGAAAGAAAAGATAACTTACAGAAAGCACACCTGACCTTTCTCGCAGTTACAAAAAAAAAATGATTGTTTTCCCTAGTTAGCAGATTTCTCCTAGCATAAATTGTTTCTGCGGGTAAGAATCAAGGACAAGATGAAAAGAGAGAGGGGGGAAAGCGAGAACACTGCAGCTGAAAGGGAGACAGAAAGAGAGGAGCAACCGGAGAACAATTCCTCATCTATGTCTGTCAGAAGCCGTCTATCTGCAGAAGTGAGGCCGTTTCTGATGGGAAGGAGTGTGCTGATACGTACGTCCTCCTGACCCTTTAGTAATTTCACACATCAAAGGGAGCACCACCCGGCAGCTGGCGTGCAAGAGAGAGAGAGAGAGAGAGAGAGGGGCTGCAGGAATTTGGAGGATTTTCAGAGATTTGCTCATCCAGCCTGGAGTTATCTGAACCCACGGGGAAAAAGTAAAAGTAAAAGCTCAATGATATGTTTGATCCTATGAATATTTGACATTCATGCTGCATTTGGCTGTGTGCTCGCATTTACTCATCCTCCGCCGCAGCCCTCGTCGTTATTTTTCCTTTGCTCTTGCCTTCGAGGCTTCCACAATGCCAGAAAACAGCTTAGTGACATGTTTTTTTTTAAGAGTAAATGACACCCTGCGGGATTTTGCCTATAAGGCTCGACTCTGTTACTGTTACAGTGAACGTCAGGTCTTTACTGGCGCACCACTGGGCCTCAACGCTGGAACTCTATTGAATAAAGTAAAAAAAAGCTTTTAAAATGCTGCCTGTGAGTCATACTTTTCTGTTTTTTCCACCCCTTCCCGTACTTCCTGTCGTCCCCCAGTGCTGGATGTTTATGTGATAAGCACAGACGGTCAGGTGCAGGACTTCAGGTTTCCACAGACGAGCAAGGGCGGAGCGAGTCTTCAGCTTTCCTCCAACACGGTGAAAGTCAACAGCAAAAACGGTGAGAAAACAGCAAATTTACACGTTTAGACCTTCTGGGAGTATGTCACAAGATGGTGCAGAATGCTGTTTTTAATTTGATTAGATATTATTTCAAGAAATTTTAAATTACAGCTTCTCCGCGAGGTGTTTTTAATTTCCTCACCAGCAAATTAACGCTATTTGATCTTTTTCAAGCTGTGAATCTATGGGAGTATCATTTAATAAGCATGTTTAAAAAATAGGTCTTAAATATTCACTTGAGATTTTCAAGTAACAAATCTGCAAATTTACTAAATCCAGGGGCAAATAATTTAAATATAGAGTGCAAGTATAACACGTGTCATGTGAGCTGCCCCCGGAGTGAGATGAGGTTGATTCAACTGTGCAAAGTGAAGCAATGTTGTCACTTTAACCAAAAGAAATGCAATTATTTACTGAAAGTGAATTGAGCTTATTGTGCTGAACAACAAAGCTCCGCTTCTCATCCGTCTCTGTGCTTTGAATGAGTAAAACGTCACCACTTGAGCTCTTTTAATTCATCGCTTTGTGCCATTTCAAAGAGTAGCAATGAGCCGATCAACGTTCAGGATATACACTATTGAATAAATGCCGTTTTTGAACTTTGAACTCAATGTATAATTGTGAATTTATTTTCTATGGTGTTTTTATTTCATTATTTTGAGTTGCAGGTGTAGCAAAGCTGGTGTTTGTGCTCTACAAACACTTGGGTCAGTTCCTCAGCACTGAAAACGCCACACTCAGAGGAATGGGAGACCTGAGCAAACACAATCTCTCCCTCACTGTCAACTCCCACATCCTGTCAGCCTCCATCACAAAGGAGTCCAGCCGTGTTTTTGTCGCTGACCCGGTGATCTTCACTCTGGAGCACCTGGATGTAAGCCTCCTCCTGCGGTTTGACTGCTACAGAGCTAAACTGTGAAAAATATCCTCGTGGTGTCACTGCCCGGTTCACACAGCAGGATTTTTAAATCGCCCGCCAATCTTATAAGCATGATAGACCACACATGCGGTGATAAATAATCACATATTTAATGGTTTTGGTCCTATAGAGTGTGGTGTGCAGCATCTCTGCAAATACACACCACAGACATATATACATAGATGCCTTGTGTACTGGCGCTGCCTATAGGAGCAGCCATGGTGGCCGGCCGCCATCTTAGTTGGGTCTCCATTCACCCCCTGTGCATTCATTTCTACAGAGGAAGGCGCTTACCCAGCTAAAAAACATGTTTTATCAAGCTTTTTCACAAAAACTGACACATGGTATGGCATGATAATTAAAATACAAATATAATTAAACAAAATAAATGAAAATATATAAAAATATAAAATCCCATCAGGTAGGCTCTAAAAGTCAATAGTAATCCCACGTGATCTGTTTTCAATAGTTTGCTGGTTGTTGCAACCATAGGCTGCACAAAAATGGGCATAGTTGCTCACTCTACATTGACTTTGGACAGTGAGGAGACCCATCCAATATGGCGCCGCCGCTGTTACGCTCTCCAGCACCCAATGGGGCGTCTACGTATTCATGTCTATGCTACACACGAAGTGCTTTCACTCATGGACATTCCCTGTTCAATCAGGAAGTCTCGTGAGATAAAACATGACTTTGTAGTAAACAAAGATGGCGGAGGAGTCAGGGTGTTGCGTGCTTTCATCACCTCACTTGCTGATTGGCTAAATTTCACATTCAACAGGCAGAACCTATGTTCCCGAAAATCAGACCAAGAAAATCTAACATGTTTGAAAGCAAAGATTTATGATCGCTGCGGTCCCGACATGCTTCCGAACAGACCAGAGCATTCATAACACACCACACACGGCAGGATTATCTGATAAGATTATCTTTAAAGCTGTTACAGTAATAGTGCTCAAACTTAAGTATGTCGGAATGGATGGCTGGTCAGAAATCGCCATGAGTATCCTGTTGTGTGAACCGGGTTTTGAGTGTGAATCCCTGTGTGTTTAGAGAGAATCCATTTATACTATAATAGTGTGTCATGATGTCATTTGGACCTATCAGATGTTGTTTTGTGTTTGCTTTAAGTTTAAAAATAACAACAACATACCTACCAATTAAAATAAAAGTCCTAATCTTTTGAAGCTGGGCTGTGAAGTTAGCTGTAAATAGCCCTTTGAACAACCTCAGTTTGGAGAAATAGAAATTAACTGTGACACACTGCAAATACTGATTTTCAGATAAGTAAAAAGCTTCATTTTAAACATTTTATCAAATTTTTAGTCTAAAAAGATAAAAATAAATATCTTTAAAAACAGCTCTACATGAAATAAGGTAAATAATCAAAAAAATGCTAATGGGGTTAGCAAAAGATGCTCTTAAAACTAGCAAATAAATCAGTTTTAATCCTAGTTTTAAGAATTCTAGCCAACCAACTTTTTCTTACCCCATCAGCAGATGTTTTTACTCAAAACAAGAACATTTGATCATATTTAAAAATATTTATTTTATTTCAAGATATTTGCAGATATTTCAGATAAGTGTTTTTACCTTCTGCAGTGCAGAAGCTAACGGCTTGTCAGAGTTGGCTAGAGCCCGTGTGGATTTCTACTTTTAACAGTAATTTTAATCTTTAAAATGCCATAGCTGCTCGTTTCCACACTATTTTATAATTTATTTATTTTAGCTTTGCGTCATATTGTAGTGTAATTTATATAGGACTGTGGTTATTTTGCTTTCTGAAGGTGCCCGGATGAGCTGCTGTGATGTTTTTCAGCTTACAGATGCGGTACGACGTCATAACTACTTGTGACTGGCCGCTTGTTCACATGTCTGGTCAGAACTTATTGCAAATTTCCCAAATTGAGGTCATTCATCAACAAAAATAATGATTCTTCAGATTATGTCCACAGAAACTTACTTCAGAAGCTCAGAACTGTCCCTTTAATCATTTCCATCCCCCAACAATCAATTACGTTTCATTTTCTTGGCACCACCAGGTCAAACAATTACAGACTGAATAAAGATGTGACATTCTGCAATTTCAAGTTAAATACATAAAAAAATGCAAGCGGTATTAAAGTCCATTCATACCTTCAAAGCTCTCACGCTGATTTTTTTTATTTTTTCGTTTGTGCTTTGTAGAAGGAAAACTATTACAACCCCAACTGCTCCTTCTGGAATTACTCCGAGCGAAGCATGATGGGATACTGGTCCACTCAAGGCTGCAAACTGTTAGAAACCAATAAGAGCCACACCACTTGCTCCTGCAGTCACTTGACCAACTTCGCCATTCTCATGGCTCATCGGGGAAATGTGGTAAGTGGCCCTCACCTTGTGGTTTGCATGGGCTATTTTTCTTTCTCAATTAGTTGTTCTTCCTCCTGTCCCGCCAAATGATTTGTGCACACATGGCAAGAGCAAAATTGGCTTTTCAGAGGAGATAATTAGATTATAGCTGGAGGAGAAGGTAGGAGTAGAGAGGAAGGCTGCAGAAAAGGCAGCGGGCTGTCATTTTTAAAGAGCAACACTGTGGATCAGGATAGGAAGTGGCGTAGTGTTATCAGAAGTAATTATGTTTTACCTGCGGTTCGTGCCTTAATATTCCTCCTCCACGCCTGCCTACCTGAGTATCATGGGAAACAGCACAGCGTTGAGTTTAACCAGCCCTTATGAAGTGGCGCGGAATCCGTTTGGTAGCAAAATGCAATTACAATCCAATTACATGATAAATAGCATGTGTAGCAAGGACCCCGCCAGTAATAAATGTAGAGGATAAGTATGTGGTTTGTTTAATAGTATGTTCCAACTCCTGAACTCTGTGCCTCTCATCTGTCTTTACCTCAACCTTAACCACATCTTGAAACCAGAACCCAGAGGCCGGGCTAAGCCTCACACCAATCCCCCTACATATCACCCCAACAGTAACTCCTGACCTCAATGTAATTACAAATATCACAGGAGGAATTGCCTCACTTTCAGGCCACCGTGTCTTTGAGTAATATTTCATATGGTCAAGTCTCTTTCTTTCCCCCTAACTGCCTGGTGCCCACCATGAAACACTCTCAGTTTTTTAGATCTTTTCTGAATCACTTCATGATTGAAAATCGTTACGCATGTAGTCGCAGCTGTTTGAGGTCATTTTCTTCCTCTGATGTCACTTTCTGCAGCATGTGCTGGATGAAATGATGACTGAACTCGTTGGGTTTGGGTGCCAGATGGAGTCAAGTTCAGTCGTGTTTGACCAGAGAGTCTCTGATTTATCAGTTAAATTAATGAATCTCAGTGGATGCTGCCAAAAAAGAAAAGACAAAACATTTTACAAGCATTAAGTAGGGAAGTAATCTGTGTTTTTATGGCCAGTTGGAATTATTTGAGAAGGGATGTTGTCTTGCCGTGTCAGACCGTGATCCCCGGCTTTTGCTGGAGCAGTTCACAGGAACGGACAGGGTAAAAATCAGCACGTCCAAGAGGTGAGGTCCTGCCCCAAGTGGAGGAGTTCAAGTATCTCTGGGTCTTGTTCACAAGTGAGGGAAAGATGGAGCAGGAGATCGATAGGCAGCTGCGTCTGCAGTGATGCGGGCGTTGTACCGGTCTGTCGTGGTGAAGAGAGAGCTGAGCTGGAAGGCCAAGCTCTCGATTTACCGTTCGATCTACGTTCCTACCCTCACCTATGGTCACGAGCTTTGGGTAGAAGCGATACAAGTGACTGAAATTAGTTTTCTCTGCATGGTGTCTGGGCTCTCCCTTAGAGATAGGGTGAGAAGCTCGGTCATCCAGGAGGTGCTCGGAGTAGACCTGCTGCTCCTCCACATCAAGAGGAGCCAGTTGAGGTGGCTCGAGCATCTGGTCAGGATGCCTCCTGGACGCCTCCCTGGTGAGGTTTTCTGGGCACGTCCAACTGGGAGGAGACCCAAAGGACTATGTCTCTCGGCTGGTTGGGGAACCCCTTGGGATCCCCCCGGAGGAACTGGCCCAAGTGGCTTGGGAGAGGGAAGTCTGGGCCTCTCTGCTTAGGTTACTGCCCCCGCGACCTGACCCTGGATAAGTAGAGGAAAATGGATGGATGGATGTTGTCTTACTTTTTCTTCCCCAAGACATTCAAGCCGTCGAACTTCAATTGAAAATGAAAGTCAACACGGGCAGTAAGTTTTGCTTTTGTAAACAGAACCAGCTGAGATGTTAAACTGGAGCGATGCAGAGCTCTGGGAGCTTCTCTCCGTTAGATCTGAAGCTCAGATCACCAGACAGCTCACACAGCCACCTTTTGGAGCGGCTGGTGAAATAAACTTCAATCGGCATCAAAAGCAAGTTATGTTAAAGCTAATAGGACGTCTGTGACAGCGCAGAGACCGCCCCCACACCCACTTTATGCCGCCATCGTGTAATCTTTTGTGAAAAGCACATGACCGCGCTACAGTCTGACCACTTATAAACGACCAAAGGCTCCCCGACGTCGCCTCAGGTTTGCGGCAAATTGGCCGCATTGTTTAATAAAAGAGGCTTCAACGGCAAAAAGACGACTTTATTCTTTCAGAACTGAATAAAGTTTAATTGCATACATCAGTGTTTCCATTAGACTGCACTCGACAACTATAGAAACAAATCTGGAGACATTATGTGCTTAAATGCCACCTGTGCTTGTGACGTGCACATGTGAAGGTCACTCAGCGTTCTGCATGTGTTTCTGCAGAGGGAGGGGGGCATGCACGAGCTCCTGCTTACCGTCATCACAAGAATGGGCATCGCCGTGTCTCTGGTCTGTCTGGCCATCAGCCTCTTCACCTTCTGCTTCTTCAGAGGCCTGCAAAGTGACCGCAACACCATCCACAAAAACCTCTGTCTCAACCTCTTCATAGGAGAGCTCCTGTTCCTTGTGGGCATCAACATGACGGAACCAAAGGTACAGTGGAAATTATGCCCCGGCGGCTCTTAATTTTAATAGTCTCATCTGAAGTAATTAACCTTTACATGCCTGAATTTCCATCTTAATTTTTCTTTTAAGTGCTCCACACACACACAAAAAAAACCCACATTAAATTAAAAATAACAAGAGTGTGCTTGCAGTGGCTGTTAGACTTTAATCAAGCAGATTTCCTGCTTTCATCGTTGTGTCATTGTTTTCTTTTAAATTTCGTGCAAACCTTAAATCCTGCACTTGTTTTTGCAGGAAGACAGCTCCTTTTAATTCTCCAGTGAATAATGGTAGCGTTTGGCCTTTCCAAATATGCGTTTTCATAAATGTTTCATCCTCATTTGATGTGGGTAAATTATGTCAATAAATAATTTAACTAGTTCATTATTTAAATGTGATATTCACACATAGGATCTCACTGTCTTAACACGAGTCCCGTTGATTCTGAATGTGCTTTTGGAAAAGAAAAGGAAACTGCTGTTACTTTAGGGCCGACTGCGACATCTTGAAATTGAATTCTGTCCATCTTGTGGAGGTAATTTTAGAAAAGAGGTCACCAAGCAACACAGGCAATATTTGATGTTCTTTTTGCTCTAATCTGATGGAAATAAGGAAATGATTAGATGCTAAATTCTCGGTCTCAGAGGAGAGCGGTTTTCTGGGCAGAGTGGGCGTGAAGTAATTTCTCTTGGTAGTTAAGAAACAAAAAAAATCTTCTTTCAGCATCCACTGTATCCTCCTGTGTGTGTGTTGTCTCCATCAGCTGGTGTGCTCCATCATCGCCGGAGTCCTCCACTTTTGCTTTCTGGCTGCGTTCACCTGGATGTGTTTGGAGGGCGTCCAGCTCTACCTCATGCTGGTCGAGGTCTTCGAGAGCGAGTTCTCACGCAGGAAGTACTACTACATCTGCGGCTACCTCATCCCGGCCGTGGTCGTGGGCATCTCAGCAGCCATCGACTACATGAGCTACGGCACACAGCGGGTGTAAGTTTACCATGCTTGCAAGCATTGTTCTACTTTTTTATTTTTTGCAAAGACGGGGTAAATATGCAGCTCCGTTGAGACACGCCCCCACAGCATGTAAAGAATGCTATGTGCAATTGACAGTAATATCACAAAAGAGTCGTCCACCTCTGTCTGCAGCCCCTTTTGGCAAATTTACAGCCCGCCGCTGCTAAAAGAGGAGCCTGAGTGTAACAGCAGCATTAATGAATGTGCTGGCTAGCTGCACTGGCTTTTTTATTCTTTGCAAGTGGATAATTACTGCCCTTATCAGTGAAAGGTTTATGCACTTCTGTGCTGCTTTTTGTCCAATTATTAAGCTTAAAGACTTCAGTCCTCTCATTTAGGGAATAAAAAGTAAACTGTGATCTTTTATTTTAAAGCCTTCTTTTCATTTATGCATCCTGATAAAAACAGATTTACCTTTTTATTGTCCGGCTCTTGGATACGCACCGACATGCATTTGTAGACTGTGAAGTCACGACCAGTGCCTTTTACACTGCAGCTTCTCGTGGCTCAAAGCCAACACCCCTTAAAGTTGATTTTTTTGTTCTCCTCTGCGGTCAGAAGAGTTGCATTTCTGCTGTGGCCTATCATGTAGCCGGCTCTTCTGCGCTCTGATCGATCAGACACAACTATGTTTTGGCAATGAAATCATTCAATGAACTAAATATCACCTTTTGCATCCTGCAGATGCTGGTTGAGAGTGGATAACCATTTCATCTGGAGCTTCATTGGACCTGTGACCTTGATAATAGTGGTACGTTTTAAATCTGTGCATGCATAGGGATATGTGTGTTTTTTTTTCTTTTCTTTTGCAGAGAAGCATTGAAAACAGTTTATAGATTTTCTCTCGGCGTGTGCTGGCAGCCTCTTAGCTCTGCTTTCTCCGATCAATTTGCATGAAAGGAAAGTGGTCCCATTATAGCTGACACGAGGACATCAGTGTCCACTCAGCTATGAAATCCTATGAAATCAGAATTGTTGAGCAGTAACAACGCAGAGCTTTTTGGTCCTCTCGCTACAACTAGAGAATACTCCCTTCCTGCAATCAAGAGGAGAAATCGTTTCAGGCATGAAGGTCATTTGCTCGGTGGGAAAACAAGGGTGATGTTTGGAGGGGGGGGGGGGCTGAACATGGAAGTAATGAGTGGGTGGGCCAGACAACCATTACCACAGCACATAGCCCTGCTGAGGATCATGACACATCCCCAGCCAATCCACGCACACCGACATCTCCATCTTCACTTCTTAATATTTCATGCAGAGTACACGGAGTTTGCAACGCACGTACACAGACACACAACATGCATGTGCAAGAAGACGAAAATACGATCCGCGTCGGACACCGACGCACATGTAAATGTGTTCAGCGGTCGTAAAAAAGCATGCAGAACCATGAGAGGAGCTGCACTGCCAAGCACTAGTTTTATGTGCTTTATTTGGCAGAGAAGTAAGAGACCTGAAAACTGTGGCGGATGGCTCCTTAGAGACCGAGCATGTGGGGGGGAGTCCGTTTGCAGCTTTCTGCAGAGTGCCTGCTAGCTTCTCGCCTCACCATCAGTCTGTTTGTCTGTCTGTCTGTCTCATTGGATCTGTGTCATCACTCATGGCTGTGGTAAATGCATCTCCAGCCACTCGACTCATGCAGACGTAAATTGGCCCCAGTGGCTGCAAGAGACAAAACCCTGTCATCTAAAAGCTTCTTTCTGTCATCTTAGCCACTCCTTTTTCTCCCGTTCGTCAGCTTTCCACTCACCCTCTTTTTGGTTCCATCGATGGACTGTTTTCTGTTGCCTTGTAGCTTTTCAGATCGTATCGGTGCGCTGTGACAATCAGCTTCTTTCTGCTTGTAAGCGGCTGAATATTTGGAAAATTGAAGCCTCTGATACGCCCCGAACTCTCGACGCACGTCGTCACGGTTTGTGTTTTAGCAAACTCATGCTTTTTTATTTTCTACAGGAGGTTTGTTGTGCTTTAAAAATGCATGATGTGAGCAGAAATGGGACTGAAGTTTTAATGACACAAAGATATAAAAAAAATCAAAAAGGAATCCACACAGCATCAGTTGTTTTTCATTGAATATTTACTGCAGTGCATTTGAAAGGTTAAATATGGTATCGGGCCAAATTGAAGCTCATCCCCTCCCTTCCTTCTTTGTGGCTTTAGGCCCTGCGGTGCTTACAGAAAGACATCCTGAGAGCATGGAAACCTCTCTGGATGTATGGCTCGAATCACTTAAATGTATTTTTTCCTGGCCCCGGTTAAACTCGCGTCTAAAATATGGCATTCCGCTCCGTACTTTCCCCTCTCCGAATGTTTCCTGAAGCTTTTAGCCGTGACGTGTTAGATTTGTTTGGGCTTTGCGGCATGTACATTCTCATCTTGTGTAATTGCACTCCGTGTTTGGGATCGACCGTAATGACAAACACGAGAACGAAGATAAACAGCGAACGCGGCTCACGTCGAAGCCTTGAGCTGTGTGAAGAAGACCGAAGCAATAACCCCTCGCTGTTGATTTTTGTCTTTGGAAGTCAGAGTGCTCCTTGATCAGCACCGAGGTATTAAATTTTCATAGTCCTCCCACTAAAGGTATGAGTGTGTTGCTCGCTGTGGGAGCAAAACTACAACAATTTGATGTAAACTGCGAAAAATGCTCCGTTTTTAATGCTTCAAGGATAAAATCTGTTTAAAATCTAATCTAATCTGCAACTTTAATCCTTTTAATTATTAAATAATAGCTCATAAATAACATTAAAAGACTCACATTTTTAATTATTAGAGTAACTCTGTCGTTTATTCTAATTTAAAAGTAAAGGATCTGAATAGCTCCCTACCTTGCAACCCTGCACTGCTAACTTAAGAAACTGGAGTCTTTCCTCAGTGCAGTCTATTAACCCTGATGCACATCTGTTTTGACAGGTCAATGTCGTCTTCCTGGTGATGACGATGTACAAGATGGTGAAGCATTCCACCTCCATGAAACCCGACTCGAGCAGGCTGGGGGGTATCAGGTGAGGGGTGTCACTCCAGCAGACGAGTAGGGCCAGTCTGTTGTTGCGTGCTGTCAGACCTTGAGAGTGTGTGTGTGTGTGTGTTGAGAGGAGAAGGGGGGGAGGGTAGTATTTGTGAAAAGGAAAAATAATATGCACCATCACTTCTTCTGCCTTCCTGCTATAATTTCCAAAACAGCATTTGACCTCCACGTTTATTTGATTTCCCAACCAGACCGATATTTTTCCCTTTCAGATTCGCTGTCTGTGGTTTCATTCTAGCTTATTTTATGATTTCGGTATTTGCGCTACACGGTGGGTATATTGCCTGTTTTATTTCTTCATAACGGCATTTTTGACCTTTGGCATCTTTACTTTTTTGCTCCTGTGTTTGCACAGTTTATAGGCATCTTTGGAAGACTGATCCCAACCACATGTCTGGTAGATTTCAAGATGGTGAAAGAAGAGTGTGTGTGTGTGTGTGTGTGTGTGTGTGTGTGTGTGTGTGTACAGGGGGTGGGGGCGACGGGGGTCCTCCCTCTCCTTGCTTCTGGTGGGCTGCATTCGGTTGATAATGCGACAAATCCCTGACCACTTCAGAGCTTAGAGCCTTGTTCAGCAGTATGCTTGACGACATGCCAGCATATGTTACGTGGGTGTTTGATTATCGGGCAGCTACTCTGATTTTGGTCCAGACCAAAACATTTTTTAAAAAAGATTTTAATTGGCTTATTAAGTGACATATTTGTGAATGCTGGTTTTTGCACATGATAAAAACTCGAAACGTCCTCAGCTGTCATTCGTTAGGGTCTACCTTGTGTCTGCCGTGTGTTCAGTTTTGTGGAAACTTGTTGTTTTTTTGTGAAGAAAAATGGATAAATAATTGTTAACATCTGCTTTTTCACGTGGACAGCGTAGCTACAGAGCACTGATTATATTTCTGTGCTTCCTTTTTTTGAGCCACATGTTGATAGCCAATTTCTGCTCTCCTCTCCAGACTTACTGGATCTCTCTCTGGGTGACTCACCTCCCTCTTGTGCATCACTTGCAACCAGCTTTTGTCACTGAAACTGACTATTAGGTTATCTTGTAGGCTTTCCTGGAAGGGACCAAAAAAAAAAAAAACTTGCTGTGTGTGCAGGTTCTTGAGCCAACAAGTCTGAGGAGGACCATGGAAACATTCAAGCCAAAATGGTGTCTATCAGCATTTATACACCAGTAAAACATGCCTAAAAGAGGCTACGTGTGTAGACTCCAGGAAAAGGGAAACTCTACACAAAGCGAAGATGCATCTGAGCAGTTTTTGTTCTTTTTTTTCTTTTCTTTTTTCTTGATAATATCACTCTTCTTCCTCTTTTGCAGGTCATGGGTGTTGGGTGCATTTGCCTTGCTCTGTCTTTTGGGACTCACGTGGTCTTTCGGCTTGTTCTTCCTCAATGAATCATCCATTGTGATGGCATACCTGTTTACCATATTCAACACTCTGCAGGGGATGTTCATCTTCATCTTCCACTGCCTGCTGCAGAAAAAAGTAAGATTTTTTTGTCTTTTTTATTAATGCATAAAGTTAAGTGGAACTTTTTTTTTATCAAGCTAAACTGTTAAAGGTTGAATACGGACACTATGGCGACATCTAGTGTTTAGAGGTGGTATTGCAACAACAGAACACATTTTCCAGCCGTCAGGGTGTTGGTTCACTGCTGATACATGACGTATCATGTCCAGTGACGAATCGTACAGGGTAAAACAGTATTTACCGTTAGAACATCATCTGGGCTCAGAATCAGCTGCTTGACTTGTCGAGTCCGCCATTTTACACAGTCCCAGCCTCACCTTGCCGAGCAGACTTTTTACCACAACAGTGCCCTCTGGTGGCTGGTAGATGTAAACATAAACCCATTGTCGTTCCCGTCAAAATAAAATTTAGATTTTTTTTAAAAATATAGCTTTTAAAGGAAAAACTGTACATTCATTCTGCACACCTCTAAACGCCCCATGGAGGTATTATTTTTTTAAATATAGCTTTTTATTAAAATGTTCCATATTCAGCCTTTTATTGCATCTTAAAAGTGTCTTTAATTTCACTTTTCTTCATTTTTAAAATCAATGAATTTCAATGAAGGGAGACTTGTTTCTTAAATAGTGGAAGTTAAAATAATTATATTTTAAGCAAAATTATTGTTTATTTTCATGTTGCTTATTTTCAGCTCTTTAGAAGTCAGATGTGTCGCTTTTGTTTGTTTTATAAAATAATGAATTAATATAACCACAAATCTGTTAGACCAGGGATTATAAGCTTTACAAGACAAATTTGTCAAGTTAATAGTACTCGTGGGCCTCAAACAGGGTGTAAAAGTGAAAAATTATTTTATGATTTATTTTTATTTAATTTTTTTTTGCATGGTCACTTTTCCAAATAAGTCCAAAACAGGCATATTAGTAGAAATATTAAGTATTAGAAAGTATAAATTCACGTCAAGGAGAGACTAAATTCATCATCCTATAAATGCAATTGGGGCCGTCAGAAAATTACTTGGAGGGCCGCTAATGGCCCCCAGGCCACGCTTTGAACATACCTGTTTTAGACTGTTGCTCAAATTAAACATACAGCAGGATATATGTTTTATTTTTATTTCAATGTACTTTTAAAGCATTTTTGCACACAACAGAGACAAGCATGACCTTTTCCTTTCCAAAGACACACACACAGATATTTTTAAAAGCTCTAATGATATTTTTTTTTGGTTCAAGATGTAAGTAAGGCTGTGCTTTAATTTTGCAGCATGTGGCACAGTGTCTCTTATCCCAGTCCTTGCAGGTATGGCATTTAAGCTGCTGTCAGCTGGCTGGCATTTGATAAAGATTTGGGATTTGCAGCTCTCATGAGGTGTGGGGGGGTGGATATGTCACAGTTTGTGTCTTCATGTGTGTGTGTGCTGATCTTTTACTTCTCTGCAGGTCCGGAAAGAGTACAGCAAATGTTTCCACCAGTCCCAGTGTTGTGGTGCGCTGCCGTCTGAGAGTTCCCACAGCTCCGCCAAGGCCGCCACGTCTCGATCCACAGCCCGCTACTCATCTGCTACACAGGTACGCCAGCGGGAATCAAACAAGGGTTTAGGATTTAGAAAACTGTGTGCTAAACTTCTCTTTAAGTAAACTGTTTATTTCTTTTTTTGTATCCCCTTTTTTATGTCTTTGAAGGATAAGTCTGGTGAAAGCACTACATTTTTAGGGGAAAGAAACCCGCAGTGAGTTAAGCTACATGTGTTTGGCCTTTTCTTGCGTGTTTGTTACTCCGGTTTGAAAAAGAACAAACTTTAAAGATATTTGTACTCATCAGAGGCGAGGCAGATGTAAAAGAAGCAAATAAAAGCTGTAATGTTGGGATTTTTTAACAGATGCGTCGACTATAAAATTCTCGGAGCATCGTTGCGTCGTTATGTTTGAAGGCTGAACATCGGCTTTACTTTTATTGTACAAAAGAAGGATTTACCTGTGGAATTTTGTACATTAGTGTCGTTTTAAATGAGAAAAGGTGCATGGAGGTTACAGAGAATCGTGTCATTTTTTTGGTTTGGGTTAACGTCAGAGAACAGGTGAAGCAGTTTTCATAAATGTGAAATTTTTATGGGGAAGTCGCATCGTCCTCAATATTGAAACGATCACTCGTTTTTAGTGGCTGGTGTATAAAAGCAGTGTCTCTGACTTCTTCATGTTAGTTTCCAAGGAGTCAAGAGCTTTTTGTAATTTTATATTGATCAATATTCCTCCATGCTTTCTGAAAAGTTTTTTTTTTTTTTGGACTTTTGCTGCTTCAGTGCAGCACCTGAACATTTTCAGAAGTGTTTGTTTTTTGTTTCTTTGTTTGTTTTTTTGTTTTTGAAGTACCCTGTGAATCATTCAGGAATGAAAAAGCTCCTAAACTAAAAAAAATTGAACCAATGTTGTGCCCAAAACAGACAACAAAAAGACGCTTTGAATTGGTACTTCGTTACCAGCATTCTCTCACAAAGAAATCTGTTTCTTCATTTTTTTTAATTGAGTATAAAAATACCAAAAATAACAGAGTTTGACAAATAAAATAGCATTTTAGCACCGACAATATTATTCCAAAATAGTTAGTAGCGTGAAACGTTTCTTTGATTTTCTGAAAAACAAAATGCTGTCACATTCAGGTGCAAGGACAGGGTGGAAAATGGGTGCAGAAGCAGCAAAAGTCTAGAAACATTAAGGAAACAGAGTTGAACCTAGATTAGTGGAGTCTAATCCTGGTCCTCGAGGGTCACCGACCGTCCTGCATGTTTTGTTTCCTTCCTCCAACACACCTGATTCAGTGAATTAAATGTCACGTTCTGCAGAAGCCTGTTAATTATCCATTGATTTAAATTAAGTGTGACAGAACAGAGAAGCATCTAAAACGTGCTGTAGTGGTTAGTGGTGCAACGGATCAACAAACTCACGGTTCGGATCTTATCGCGGTTTTCAGTCACGGATCGGATCATTTTTTGGATCAGCAGAAAGAAAAGAAAAGATAAATAACTTTGCTCTCTCTTTATTTCGTGCAACTTTTTTCTGCTCAAGTTGCAACTTGCTATATAAAATAGGAATTTCAGAGAGGTTCGATTGGTGATTAAATGATATAACAGCTTGCCATAGTGGCTCTCTCCCTGCATATCCTGCTTTCTTTCATTTCCTCACCTTTCTGAAGCGCTGTTTATTTTTCTTTCCTCCTCTTTTACAGATTTGTCCCCAACAATATTAACAGGTCCCACCACGTTATTGTAATAATTATCCCAGGCATTTTGCAACCGCCTCCGCCCCCCTCTTTTCACAGCAATCGGAGGTACGTGCGTGCAGCGCTGCGCCGTCAGTCTGGAGGCACACGTGTGTTTATTTTTGCCATTTGTATCATTATTGTATTTTACAAGGAAGCCAAAATGCTCCCATACGTGTGACTTAAAGACCCACTCCGATGAAAATTGTGTTTTTTCTGTTTCTAACATGTTCTTGAGGCATTTTTCTCATGCTACAGGACATATCTAAAGAAATTTAATTCATTTCTGAGTTTTTCTGCATTCAAATCGCTGTGCAAAAAATGCAGCCTAAAACTGACTGGTCTGTGATGTCACAAACCCACTGAGCGGAGCACAAACTCCTAATTCATTCATTGTATTTATGGAGCTGATGTAATGCTAGCAGCCAGTGCTGCATGCTAGCACAGAGAGCTAGCATAAACAGAAAGCTCTCAACAGCCGGGAAAAGAGGGGCAGGGGGACTCCGCGCCAACGGCTCCGCCCACAATCCAGAGGTGAATTTTTAATGAGCTACTGCCACCATGTAGAAGTACTAGAAAACAGGTTTTGTGATTTTGGCTAAAAACAGCATAATCATAGTTTAACGACCACTGAGAATTATTTAAAACAGCTAAAAAATGATCTGAGTGTCTTTAAACAATGCAGGTGGTTTTTCAAGCTCCTCTCCTCCTCCACCATGACCACCGCCACGCTTTTCTCATTTGGACTGAACAGGTGGCGCCTCGGCCCTCCACGTGACCGATACGCCCAACCGTAGCGAGTAATCCTTGCTGATCACGGCTCAATGATGATCCGTTGCACCCCTAGTAGTGGCCCTCATAGACCTAGAGAGTATGCAACAACATCAGCACTGTCGTGGTGGGACTCTTGGGTTTCCATATGTTGTCTTTACAAAGTGGCTCTAATCACTTCCATATCAACTCCGTTTACTTGAGTGAAGGCTGCACTCACCAGAAAAAGTCTTAAAACAGCGAAAATCTCGTTTGTCATTAACTCTGATCTTTTATCTCAACAGTTTTTTATATTTCCTTGTTTGCCTCTATTAGCGTTTGAAACGTTGAACTGAAGACGATACTGTATGTGTCTCTCATAATATCTGAGGTCTATCTTGGGAACACCACTTGGGATTTAGTGGCTGCTTCTGCTCCTGCTGTCGAGAAAAAAAAAAGATCTCTCAAATTACAAACCGTAAGATTCTCCGCGCCTCCATTTTTGGTTGCAGTCGAATCAATAACACACGGGGCCTTGTCGCACAAACATGTCATCAGTCAGCGAGCCAATTAAATCTTCATTTATGTAGTCTATGGTTGGAATCACAAAACCACACAGCCACTCAATCCCGGGGACCCAAAGCTTTGAAACAAGTCGGCACCACGTTGAGTACTAATCAGCGGCTGCTTTTTCTTTCCCTTCAACACAGAGCCGCATCAGGCGGATGTGGAACGACACTGTGAGAAAGCAGTCGGAGTCCTCCTTCATCTCAGGCGACATAAACAGCACCTCCACCCTCAACCAGGGTAAGCAACTCCTGCCTCCATCATCACCGTAGGAGGCGCACACACACGCTCTCTTCGCCTGTTTGCGAGGAAGCACTGAATTTACGATAAACACTTAACCGGATGCAGCCTACGTGGCTCTGTGCCAGCTGAGAATAGAGGAAGATGAGACCTGATTTCATGCTGCATTTCTCCCAGCGATCGGCAATCAAATGCGTTAAATGCTTCTAAGTTCACAGCTTCTCTTGCGTGTCCCCCCGCTTTGCTCGGACTCTCTTAAAGGAGAGGAGATAAGAGGTGGGCTAGTTAGTGAGGTGTAAAATGTTACAGATGAGGACTCGGGTTCTTGTAATGACCCTGAATGGGAGAGACGGGATGTGCAGCAGCTCTCCATCATCTCCATCCCAGAGCGACTGTCAGGGTTGGAAGAAGGGGGAGGATGGAGATGAGCAAAGTCAGGTGTAGGTCAGAGAAGGTTTTGGGACGGGATCCCAGCATCGTGAGGCTCCGATTTTTGGACCGTGCCAGGACAGATTTGGCCGTGGCTCTGAGTTAGCTTAGAGCTTTTTTTCTTTTTAGAGATCCCTGGCAGGGCAGCGCTTCTCCCCAATCCGTCCAAATAACTTTGGATGTGTTGCTCCATTCTGGAGGTCTTACGCAAGCGCGCCGAGGTTGATGTGGATGCTGTGTTATTTGTGGCGGGCCGCTCGGATGTGTTTTGTCTGCTGTCTCGACTGGATGAGTTTGTTTAGATGAATTTGTTTCACATAAACACTGCAGCTGATTGTGTTGCTTTGCTTTGGTCAACACTTGTCGCTGTAATAATGTTTGTCAGTTACATCGGCGGATTGTTTGGATGACAGCATGCTCTCGATGACTGTTTTGGCCTTAATCGAAGGCAGAGTATGTTGTTTACGTCCGAAGCTCCCCGAACACGGAGCCACGGGCTCCCTTCCTCTTTTACTGTTTCTTCACCTCCTAATTCTCTCCCTTTCTGTCTCTCTTCCTGTTATTTCAGGGATGACGGGCAACTACCTCCTAACTAACCCCCTCCTCCGAACCCACGACACTAACCCCTATAACAACCTGCTGGCAGAAACGGTGGTGTGCAACACCCCCTCTCCACCGGCCTTTCACTCCCCAGGTGCACATCCACCCTCCACCTTTTATTTATTTTATTTTTTTCTTTGCACAGATTTGTGGTTGTTTAAGCACAGGTGCAGCATTTTGAGAAGTACCCCCTTTCTAGAAGAGAGGCAGACTGTAAACCACGAAACAAAGCCACTACCGAAGGGTTAGCTTAGTTTTAGCAAGAGTGAAGACAGGGAGAAACCTGGCTCAGGTTAAATAAATAACTATATATATATTTAAAGCTTTATAATTAACACATTTAATCTTGTTTGTGTGAAAACAACAGGTTGCAGGGTTTAACGGCATGCTGGAGCGTCAGGCTGCTACCTCAGAAACAAAAATCCGCCCATCAGGACCCCAAAAGCACTCTAATTAACACTTTATATCTCTTTTGTTTAAGCTGCACAGAAACAACAATTTGCCATTTCAGGGTGGGTTATCTTCCAGTCTTGGATCTGAGCAGTTCCCAGGCAACCAGCAGACAAAGGGAAGTTATTGGTCTTTGCCAAGAAGTGTTTCAGCGCGACACAAACAGGAAACCATCACTTTTTTATACACGAGCATTTGTGCAGTTAATCCAAAAAAAAAAAAAGCTGCTATCAAGTGTTAATTAATGAGCTTTAAAGATGGCTGCAGCTGGATTGGGGTTGTCTTTTGACACAGTTTGCCTTCGGTCTTTATGCTATTTTAAGATGAGATAACCCCGTCTTGGCTCTGGCTTCACATTCAACAGACGTGCACTCAGAGTGGTGTCAGTCGTCTCATCTACCTCCCTGCCAGAAAGTAAATCCTTCTCAAAATGTTGAACTATTACATCAAGTACCTTACTTTTTCTTTTTTTTTTTATTATTGCAAAAACTCTTGAGATTGTGACTGTGACGCGGCATGAATGAAAATAAGTTTTGTTCTGCCTCATTCACATCATCGTTGCATTTTAGTTCTTATCTGCACAAGTTTTTCTTTTTGTTAAAAAAAAAAACGAGAGATCAACGCTTTCTTATCCTACTTAGCAGTCAAATGGGAATTCCCTTCTGTTGAATAACTCCTGCAAAAATCACCCGGATCATTTATTTCATTATGTCGTGTCAAAATCTTTACATTTGCTGAAGATTACGCCGAGTTTGAATAGCTCCGGTGTTTAATGTGACCTAGTTCTTTACTTGCAGAGGAAAAGAACCTCAATCAAAGCAGCAACAGAAGCACATGACGCAATGCGGGCAGAGTTACAGGCCTCGTGTTATTCACAGGCATTTGATGATAAAAGGGAACACACAAAGTGGCAAAGTGGCGAAATTGCGTGTGGAAGGATCGGCCGATTAACCTGCCTCGGTTTGTCTTGTTTTGTGCTGGGAGCTGGCTTTTAGCTCAGTGTGAACACTTCACACTTAGAGATAATGAAGCAGGTCGGGGACTGAACAACGTCTGCACAGTAAATCAAACGCATTTTAGATTCTTTTCCCTTTCTAAGGTGAGCCCCGACGCAGCAACTTTAGTGTGTTTAATGCCCCTAAAATGTTTACCTGCCTAATCAGTGTTTAATAATTGCACGTTAGCACGAGGAGCTCGGGAGACGGATAAAAAACCAGAATATTCAATTAGCAGGTAATTCTCAAAGTGAGCATAAAACCTTCTGCTTTACCTGCGCGAAACACTTTTCCTCCCCGAGGCGAACTCCGGGAGCTGGGTGGGTTCAAACGTTGGCACAACAGAGGAGAATACTTCACGTTGCTATTAAACAGCAGAGGCAAGCGCAGTGGCAAACATTAAAAAATAGAAAGAAAGAAAAAATCAAGGATTTAACATATGGAAAATAGTTTGAGGAGAGGAACAGCGGTGTGACACACAAATGTCAAACCCCGGTGTGAAGATCACCAGCCAAGTTTAAAATACGCCTAGAGAAACTGTCAACTTTTAACACAAGCCTATTCTGACTTCTTCCTGCTATAGTCATCACACTTAAACTCCTGCAGAAAGGGATGAGCCTGTCTTCTGTTATGAGTGTATTAATACTAAGTAATACGGTGCAGATGTTGCAGTGGAACTGCAAAGGGGAACATATTGGACGAATCTCTGCTGGAACAGATCCCGGAGTGCAGCTGTCGCCGTGTCCAGTTGAATTCTGTTCACATGGTTCCCCCCTCTCCCGCTAGACAATACCTGTCTGCAATCAAAAATAAATAATAAAAATAGCAGGCTGTATAAATAAAATGCAAATTTCTAAGTAGGGTCTATCCAAGCGTTCGTTTGATAATCCCTCCACTACTTCACCCTGCTTGTTGCTTTCTGCACATTTTCACTATTTTTAGAACTATTTTTGATGTTGTTTTGCAGTTGTCATCCATTTTCCTGACATTTTAAACTTCACACTTACAGTTTCTCCTTTGTGCTTTTTGTAAAACGATCCTGCAACAACAACACGCTCACTCTAAATCCTCATCAAACCCAAACGAGTCCTCATCCTGCCACAGTCGAGCGTAGACGGTGGGCTGTGGAGAAATTAGAGCGACTCCAATATGTTTGTGTGTATTTGTTTTATTCAAGTAAAGCTGGTAGAGTTTCGCTCACTTGGGAACACGTTTGGAACTGTTCCTTCTCAGAAAAAGACCTGTGCTTGCCGCTGAACCCTTTCACCTCCACAGTTCTGGATTCAGTTGTCTATGATTCGGCATTTTAGTCTCAAACACTTTTCTCCTCCTTCTACCTAAAACAATTCAGACAAACTAAATTATGGTTTATTGCAAGGACGCAATTCGAGTCGTATCAACTGAATCCAGGCCGAGCGTTACGAGCTTCCACTTTTGTCTTATTTTACTGATTTTGTTGTTTCTGCTGCAATTGAAAAAGCATCTGTTTTACTTTTTTTTTTTTTTTTTTTGCAAATCAGCTGTTCTTAGGCCAGATAGCCTGAGCAGACACACTTGATGTGAGTGGTGGCAAAGTGAGTCATTGCACGGTGCCTGTGTGTCGTGGTGTGTGTGTGTGTGTGTAAAGGGGGGTGTTGCTGTGTTTGTGGGGCCCCGGCGCGTAGAGACGGCTGGCCATCTGTGTTTGACATTACCCTTTTGTCTTTTTTTAACAGGTGGAATGCTTCATTCGTTGTTAATGTCACCATGCTTCCTCATCGGCGTTTATTTACCTGTTTCAGTTGCATTTCCCGCCATTTTTCCTGCTGGTGTGTTGTTACCTGGTCATTAAGCTACTTTACGATACGTTGAAGTCGTATATATTTATATTTTTTTAAGTTTAAAATCATTTTTTGTTCCCATTTCTCTAATATTGTTCAGGATAATCTCTAATATTGGCCACATCTATAATTCTGGGATCATGTGAGTGGACATGGTGGGAAAAATGTTAGGTTTTTCTTTCATTTTAGAGTTTTTGCCCTTGTATAAAATGAAAATTGACCCGTAGATCAAAGAGAAAAAGAGTGAAGTGTCCTGAGCAGTATCAAGTACATGTGGATGGTTCAGTGGAGAGTGAATTATTTCTTTCCTCCATATGGTGGAAAAAGATGTCTCACCTGTTTTTTCTGCCTTTTTTCTAGGACAGCACCCTCTCAGCAACAGCAGGGACATCAGCGCCATGGACACCCTCCCCCTCAACGGAAATTTCAACAACAGCTACTCCCTGCGCGACGACGACTATGAGACCGTGGGCGTTCGAGCCCCAGGTGACCTGGGGGGCCTCAACTTGGACGATGCAGCTTTTGAGAAAATGATCATATCTGAGATCGTCCACAACCACCTGAGGCCCCGCGGGGCTCCCAAATTTCGCAACACCCCGAGAGAAAGGGACAGAGCCCCGCCTCCTCAGACGAGGGTGACGCTGGACCAAGGTGGGGGCGGGAGCGGCAGCGAGGATGACGCCATCGTGGCCGATCACACCGAAGCCTCATCTCCTCAGAGAGGAGGTGGAAGAGGAGGTCAGACCACCCTGGAGCTGCTCCTGCACCCCCACCATAAGGAGGTGCTGGAGGCCCCCCTCCTGCCCCAGAGGACTCACTCTCTGCTCTACAGCGCCCAGAAGGCCCCCAGGCGCCTGGAGGGAGAGAACGGCCATGGCAACGAGCCCGTGACCGCAGTGGAGGACACGGGCTCTCACTCCCCCAACAACAGAGACTCACTTTATACCAGCATGCCAAACCTGAGAGACTCACCCTCGCCTTCAGCTTCGCCGTATCCCCCCGAGGAAGAGGAGGAGGAGGAGCTCTCCCCCTCACCTCACAGCGAAAGTGAGGACGTATATCGAAAAAGCATGCCCGAGCTTGGCGATGCGCCCCAACCGCTGTCCTACTACCACATAAACCGAGGCACTAGCGACGGGTGCATTATCCCCCCCAACAACGAGGACTGCGCTCAGGAGGGCGAGGTCCCCAGCGACGGACAGATGCAGCTCATCACCAGCCTCTGAAAAGGACAACTTTGCACAGATTTTTTAATCAGCTGGACGTTTTTTTTGTTTTTTTTTTCTCAGCTGATGTCTAAAGAAGCGGCGAGCCTGGCTCTGCACATGCCCTTCCTGTCGGGGCAGGAAGTTGAAAGTTGCTGGGTGGGAACAGATATGAATGAACGACTTTTGCACACAGATCTCATTTACACAAGAAACACATCCAACTGAGGCCGGACGAATGTGGGCCGCGGACGCTCTGCTGTTGGACTAATGAGGTGCAGAGGATATCACACAGTTTCAGAGATAAGTCTGGCCTTTCTGTTGTACTGAGTGAAAAATCAAAGAATAAAGGATTAAAAAAAAATAAAACCCTCCGAGCAAAGAACCATGAAACTCTTGACATATTCCTGGGGGGGCTTTGTTGAACCAGGGTCTTTTTTTTAGAAGAAGTGCAGAACTAGAACTAGTGAGGCTCCACTACACCATCAGGACTGTAAAGTTAAGAAACCACTAATTCAGACTCAGGCCTTATATTTTCTCTATTGCACAATTAACTGTTGTACATGTAACAGCTGAAAAAAATATATTTTGCTGTACCACTAGTGTAAATGATAAAAAAATCAAAGGAAAAAAAAAAAGAAACGACAAACATTCAGTAGATATGCCCTTTCAATGTTAAGATTCTGCAGACAAATGTCAGAAATGTGCTTTTTTCCTCTCACACATGACTTGTTGTAGTATGTTTGAATATAAAAAAAGAAAAAAATATGTTTTGCGAGACATCGGTCCTTATGAACCCATCTTCACGTCTCTGCTTGTGAAGTGCTTCTTTGCTTTTCTGAATGATGGGTTTTTTGCCAGTAGTATCTTCGTTAACACCGGGCCACGCACAGATTTACAGTCGAGTGAATTGGATACTTGTGTAATTTATTTTACTTGAATAAACTCGAGGACTTTTTCTTCATGTCATTGCGGTTTTCGGGGGACATGTTTCATCCTTTGACACTAATTAATTTATTAAGTATTCAAGAATTAAAAGGAGAAAAAATAAATAAATAAAATAAAGACCGTGGTTGGGAAGTGTGAAAAGTTGTTGCAGCACTGATTAGGTTCATTTTATTTCTTTTGTAAGAGCCCATTATCAGCTGATATTTAATTCAACTCCTGTTTGATATCAAATAAATGTGAATTTTTTTCTTGTTCGCAAACATCCAGTTTCATTTCTTTTGTTATGAATCTGCAGGAATCGTGCATAAATAAAATAAAAAATGTCATTTAGCACCTTATTCAATTCATGCAAATGAGGAACTATTTAAAGCTGAAGTGGAAAATGTAAATCTAATCAGCGTTTTTTTGGCTTTGTAAATATTGCCATCTATCAGGGGACGGCATTTCATCTGATTTGACCTTTCAGTGCACACACACACACACACAGAGAGAGAGAGAGGTAGAATAAAACCCTAGCAAGTGTCTGCCATGACGTCCTCGCTGCAACAGTTTGTCCCTGTTCTCATTCTGTCTCATCCTCTGCGTGCTATACCCTCTCTTCTGTATGAGACATCTGCTGTCCGTCTGTAAAGTCTGTCCGTTTCATGTCCAGTAACGGCGCTTCCCTTTTTAAAGTCCCCCCCTGTGGTGCGAATGCATTTTGAGAAATGTCAGCCGCAGAGTTGCACAGGAAAACTCAATTTTACAGCATGTGATAAAAAAATAATAAAAAATACAGAGCAGACACCTCAGGTAGCGCAAACTATATCTGAAAACATAACAGTCGGGGCTTTTGCATTAAAAATGGACCATTCCACCACATATCAGAAAGAAAAATAAGAGATAAGGATGTAAGGGGGTATTTTTTATGTTTTCTGCTTCGGAAATGAAATATGAACTCTGTGAAAACTGGAAAAAAAGATTTTTGTTTATTATTTCGTGGTTTTCTGTGTGAGAATATATGAAATATAAGTCATTCGAAAGCTAATAAGAAAAATGTCAAATAGTTCCACTTGAAGACAGTTGCTCAGAGACCAAAGTTATGTCTGAAAAGTCATCTTGACCTCATAAAAATATGGTTTTAAAAGGACTTTGAGCAGTTTGGGACTAATCTGTGAGAAGTTCTTGGAAGTATGCCTCTTCAGGATTGTGAATTACACTTAAAAAATTACTGACTGCCTACCAAATTCTTCTTTTTTAACTTGAAGCTGTTTTTTTAAGCTGCAGTGAATCTGGAATTTATTGCAAAACAAACCAATGTTGCTTTGGATCAAACACAAACCACCTAGCAGGTAAATTTTCCTTTTAGTGGTTTGTTTTTTACTTTACTCATAATTTTAAATCAGATGATAGGATAAGAATTAACGAAACTCAAATCTCACCTGTTCAAGCATGAAAATTATTATTTTAAGTATTTTTTTTTTTTATATTTTTTTATTTAATTTTTTTTTTACTTTTTTAAACTATAGTGAAAACAATATTTTTTATAGATTTAAATATATATATATATTATTTTGGATTAACAGCTCATTGCATTAAACCAGGTGTTGTTTGTGTTTTTTTTTTTCTTTTTTCATTCATTAAATTTTATTTTTCTGAAAATGCAGATGAGAAAATCTGCACTTGGGGGTGTCTGTTAATTTAGCTCAGAGGTTAAAAAAGATCAGATTGATGTTTGGTGCCTGTTCATGCCAGATAAGACTAATCAAGGCACATTTCATACATTGGAAGAGTTGCATAATTTCTAGCAACGACTTTTGCAAGAAACATGCATTCATCTAATTATTTTACGCACCAGCATCGTTGCAGAGCGTGTTTTCAGGTAGCTTTTCCTATCCCGGCTGTCACAAGGGAGCTGCACTGAAATACGTAGACATACAGCACCCAAGTCGACTTGAAAAGCATCAGTTTACACTGTTGTGCATCTTCAGGGGCTGCTGGTCTCTGTTTATACTGCTACCATCTAAACGCAGCATTGATTCTTAGGTTGGAGGAGAGCTCAGTTTGGCAGGAAGTTA
The DNA here is from genome assembly GCA_006937985.1 of Aphyosemion australe. Lineage (NCBI taxonomy): Eukaryota > Metazoa > Chordata > Actinopteri > Cyprinodontiformes > Nothobranchiidae > Aphyosemion > Aphyosemion australe. The sequence continues at coordinate 309,855 of SSNS01000405.1, read as the reverse complement.
ATCCCCTCTCCTGTTACAGCTCTGAATAAACTCACATGGCAGCGCAGGGGTCGATCCAGCACATGAGTTATGGGACTATTGTTAAATGTACTTGACGGCATTATTTGGTTCTTTGTGTTGTCGTCCTTGAGGTGCTCTAGTCTGTGCACTCGTGACAACAAATCACCCTGTCACAAAGATAAAGACTGAAGGCTGTGATGTCTTTCTGACACGTTTATGAGGAAGGAAACTTTAACTCCATCTATTTTTTATAATTCTGTGAAAAAGAAGAAAATGGTTTAGATGGTAAACTTTCAAAACGCCTAACATAGGGCTGCACAATAGTTCAATAACGATAACGATCGATAAAGTATGGTGCGATAGAAAAAAATAGATCAATAAAAAGTTTCTTTTTCCATTTTAGCCTAATTGGTAACTTCATACTAGAGTCATTGTGTGTCGCGTTATAATTTCCATAAGATAATGTATCAAAAAAGAAATATGGTTGTTTTTCTCTGTCTCCCAAAAAACGTCAGCCTGACGGCTCTATTGTTAACATGGTAAATTTTTCCCGCCGATGACAAACAGCGTCACCGTTGCTAAGCAGCCAACTCTCCAGCTCGCACGCGCTCACTCTCCGTTCATACTCATTCATGTAAAATAGCTGCTAAAACGGCTTTTAGACGAACGTTGTCACTGAAACAAGCATTAGAAATTACGCTGCTTCAGGCGGAGAGGGGAAAGCTGATGAAAACTGGTCAGTACTAGGAACTTAGCGGCGGCTGAGACTCTACAGCAAGGCGGAAGACGATCTCCGACACCCCACCCCCCAAGGCGGAAGACGATCTCCGACACCCCACCCCCCGCGCTGAAAGGAGCCGCGTCGGTCAGCGAACTTCTTTTCAAGGTTTGGATTAAAATTATATTTTCTTACCATATTATTAGATTCACACATCCATAAAGAGTTTAGCGCACTTGAACCGTTTTGCTCCACAACGTCATCGTCAGCCTGCATTTAATGGCCAAAATGACAGCCTCAAATTGTTACTGGGAATTCTGGTAAAGTTAGCATTCTGGGAGTTTTAGTGTTACAACCAACCAATCAAAAACACATACCCAGGCACGCTCCGTCACCATGCTATCCCCTCTCAAACCTAAATGTGACTTTAACAAGGTGTTGCAGCAAGGAGAGGTGGAGGAAATCCTCCCAAAAAAGTAGGGGTGCACCGATTGCAGTTTTTGGCTGATCACCGATCTTCAGAAAAACCTGATATCGAGGCCGATAGATCGGTCGGCTGATCTATCGGTGCGTCCCTATAAAATAGGTTACAGTAATTCACCAGTTTGGCAATATTTTCATTTTTACAAGTCTGACAAAAAACACACAATGGTATTTGGAAAGTTTGCAGAGAATTGATAAAAATCAAGTCTGGCAACACAACCAACTTCTTTTATCATAAAGTAACGACATAAAATGGCCAGGACTACACTTGAAATATTTATTTTACATTTTCTTATATAGTTTTCAATAATTATTGATATTGATCAATATGAATTATTTTGTCGATAAGCTTTTTGTCTATATCGTCCAGCCCTAGCCTAACATACATTTTTACTAACAGTACAGCTACTCAGAAAGTATTTCACACTGTTTAAACTCCCCTCTTATTTCATAAGCCTCACGTTCTGTTCCCTTGTACCTACAAGTATTTACTGGCAAGCACTGTGCACCATTACTTCAAAAATATGCACAGTACATTTAGATTAGCTTCACTGTACGTTGCAGGCTATAATCTAAAGCCAACATTAATGCTTGCAAAGCAGTGACATTTGGCTCAAATAGGTTGCACGTGAGCATTTTCACATCAGGCATGCTGCTGCGGACGCATACGGGGATATCGTTACAGAGCAGTTTAATCTATAATGACAAACAGATACTATAATGTAATCCATCACTTGGATATTTGTACATTCTGGGTGAAATGTGGTGAGAAAATGAGCTGTGGATTCCTGAGCTTTACTTCACACACACTATTCTTATTTGATCATCACACCAGAGCCAAGGAGAGAAGCTGTTTACAGTGAAAGTCCATGCAACAGAGAAACGTAATTATTATCCTGCAAAGGTGTTGCTTGTCATCTGATCAGATTATTTCAGGTGATTTATTTTCTTTTGAGCAAAATCAAACAAAATCATTAAAGATGGGCTCATGTGAGCCTCATTGTTCATCTTCAGGAGATCATCTCAGAAGATTGGAAATGTCTTTCATCTGTAGGCTTCCAGAAGCATTTCACTCTAGCTGACCACACACACACACACTCAGCAGTCGCTGCAGGATGCGTGTGTTGGAGTTTATTAACTAGAAGTTTGGTGCCAGTTTGCTGTCAGGGAATTGACGTGGAGGCCAACGCAAAGCTCCGAGTCCACTTGGGCTCTCGGCGTTGTTTTTTCGTCCGTTTACTCAGAGCCTTCCAAAAGCCCCAAGAGACAGCAGAACCCATCTGTATTTCATACAGAACATTTGGCTTCCCTTCAGTTATAAATCAAATTAAAAGCAAAGCTGATGACCTGCTCACGGTTCACCGGAAAAACGAACCGGCACCGTCGGTGAGCGCTTCCGCTTCATAAACAGAGCGACTCACGACAGGGCCTCACAGGAAAAAACTCAAGCCTTCAGGACGTGCGTGATGTCACTGCGACGATGGTTTCCATGTCTGTGTGATGAGTTTCCTCTCCTGTGCTTTACAACAGACAAAACTGTGATGAACGATTGTGCTGAGCTCCCTTTTCCAAGTGTAAGGCTCAGTTTTGCATGATGCATATATATTGGTTCATTATCACTAAGTCACCTGTGCTCTGTATTAGCGATCTCACCATATTATTTTAAAGAACATTGGATTCTGAAATTGAACAATGTATAGGTGATCCCATACTTTCCACAAATAAGACTGGGGAGGTGGAGGAATGGGGAAAGGGGGTGGGTGGGTGTTTCTAGACACAAAAATCAGCATTTCTCAGGCTCTCCTTATCCCGCTGTGATGATTTCCAGCCATTCATCCTCTTCAAAGACACTCCTTCCACCTTTGACTTCTCATTGAGTCGCTGACATTACCATCTGTCCTTATCTGATTATATTGTGATGCAGCACATTAGCCATGCAGTGTTTGCGGTGCAAATGAAAAAAGAAAAGTTGCCAAAGTTTGTGGGAGATGAAAGTGCCTCATTTATCAACTCATCTTTTATCTGCGTGCAGTCAAAGCCCAGCTTCTGTGGAGCAGTGGCGAACGACTTGCGCAGTGAGGCTCGGTCCGAGAAGACATTACCGTGTTTTCATTTAGAAACTGTTTGATGTTTCAGCCTCTGGTGATTTGGACATTATTTCATGTCCATCATCAAAAAGACATCAAACAAGATGCTTCATTCAAAATCAGATCACAGAGGCCGGACTCAAAAAGTGATTTATGTGCGCCGGTGTGTTGCACTTAGCTTTTACTGTACATGTCCTGTATATGCACCTAAATATGAACTCTTTTTCATCAGAAAATTCTCCTAAACTTACTGAAATCATTATTACGTTTGCAGAATTACCCACTTTTTCCCCTCCACCGCCTCAAGAAGGGTCCTGCTTTAGAAAACATCCCATTATTATTAAAACTAAGAGGCAGTCTTGCACAAAATGTTTATTTTCTTGGATAGTAATCTTTTCTTGAACTAGTACCGGACCTATGCATAATTACATTATCAAAACCATAATGCAGAAGGAGTATTATGTATCCTGAGGGCCTCGGCTTACATTGCACAACATTTCTTTCTGCAGCATGAAGATAAAGAACATCTGAATCCCTCCTGCTCTGCTGCCGCCATCCCACATAGCAAGACTCCCCTCTAGAAGGCTCATTCGGACTTTTTAGCCTCTGCAAAAAAGTGCAAAATCTCTTTTTCTCTTTTGATTTACAGCAGCTATTATCATGATGTTTTGTGGGAAATGTAAACTTTGAAAAAAATAGAGTTCTTGCTAATAAAACATCAAAATGTAGGATTGAAAAACTGCTTTTGTCCCATCATTCCCTAATGCAATCCTAGTTAAATATGCTGCAAAGCTCTTTAATTTCAGTCTTGTGGCACTTCTGCTTTGAAAAACCCACGCAACAGAGGATCATTTAAAAAGACATATGGCTTTTCTTTTGCCCTGTTATGAGAAATTAAGACTGCAAACGTAAAATACGCTCAGGAGTCGTTTGGACTCCGGCTGAGAACCCTGATATAATTTATACCTATGTGAGGAATAAAAGACAAAAAAGGATTGTTTCACACAGAGGCCCAGAGAGAGAGAGGAGAGGAGAAGGTGGGCGCAGGAGTGGGGGATACGCTGCGAGACAGACAGTGAGCAGCAGCAGCCTAACATGTCAGGAACAATCCCAGTCTGAGCCCCGCAGCTGTAAAACTGTCATACCTCGTAGGAAACACCAGCAGTGACCTCAGAGTTGGGCTAAGGTAGCCTGTCCCACCCATTACACTGTAAACACTCCACAGAGGCCCGTGTTTTTGTTGGGTTGTCTCTGTTAAAATAATAGCAATACATTCCCGCTAGACAAAAACATAACATATGAATGCTATTAGTCGAACGCTCGGGAGAGGAATTTTCCCATATTTAAGCAACTGGTCCCACCGTTTTTGCCCATTTGAGACTAAATGCAACGACTTTAATGTTTAAAAATGTATGACTTGGGGAAAAAATGTGCGAATAAACTCCAGTGAAGCATGTGATTGCTTCTTAGATGAGTAAAAAACATGTTAAAACCGAAAAAATGTCCTTTTAGTCATAAAATTAAGTGTATTTGGAGAAAGAAATGATGATTTTACGATAAAGTCTTGCATAAAATAATTCCTCCTTGTTTCAATTAGTTCAGCTTCAGTGTGATTAATACAAATCATTTGCAAGGATTTATTTTGCACATCCTTTAAACACGTGCCACCATTATTTACAAGAACAAGAACAAACAAATCAGAGCCTGTTTAATGTTTGCGATTCATCAGAAAAATGTATTAATAAGAGACAAATAATTTGGCTGCAGCTGCTTTGATTCTTTCTTTTCTAAATAAAACTAAACACTTAGTGGCAAAAGTTGCGCATTAATAATTTTTCAGAAGCCGCTTTTGTTGCCTCTAACTTCACCGTCGGATCACCGAAACGATTTATAGCATTAAACGGCGGGGTGCTCTCATTTAAAAGGCTTTTATTCACAGCTAATTTACTTACAGTTGGTACAATCATTCATTCAGGATGTACCCAGCCTCATCTGAATGTGAAATACAGTGGTACAGTAACATGTGGAGATAATTATGAAGCTAAGATAATCAATGTCATGCTTGAAGTTGCAGTCAAAAGAGGCCTAAAGCAATGTTTTCTTGAGCCATCGGTTTGAAAATCAAAGTGACGGGTTCGGGGGGGAAGGGAGGGAGGAAGGTTCAGGTTCAGTTTGGGAGCTGCAGAAATGTAATGAACTGTGCAACTAACTACACACACTGACATGCATTATTACGGCTTCCATGTTGTCACTAAATGACTTTTACTGCATTACATGTGCGTCTACAAGGCTCCGATTTCAACCCGGTGTTTAGTTCAGGAGTTAAGAGACAAAGTCTAACCACTCCTAATTATTTTCAGCTACGTTAAAAAACAGGAATTAAATAAATATAGAGTTTTATTGTGACGAAAGCTTTTTTATCTATTCTCCAGACGAGGTGAACTTGCTTGTAAACAGTGGAGCCCTGCAGAGCATTTTAACTATTTTATAAAGGTATAGAAGACATTTCAGAGGGAAGCCCTTCTTTTATTTTTGGTTAAAAATTTACATGCCCTATAGCGAGCATCTATCTGAAATCTAAGTGCATGCCTCTAGGAATTTCAGAGTGTTCCCACAAAACTGCACAACGCCGCTTGCTTTTCTGCTGCAGACAAAAAAAACAAGCTTTGGAGTTATGGCAACCTACTTTTCACAAGGTGCGAGAGAGAGATTCTGCTGTGTGAAAATAGAATAAATGGATAAAATCAATGAATATTTTAGGTGGATATTTGTCAGTGATTTTAATAAGAGAAGAGGCAAGGACATTAGAATAAACTGCAAATTATTTTCAAGCAGAAAATTTTATAAACATGAGGCAGATTTCCCACTTATTAAAAATCATATTGAAAGTTACTCCACCAAATTTATTTAGCAAACACCAAACTAACAAACAGAGCGAGTCAGGTGTTTAAGACGAACTAAATCTAAATTAAACAGGAATAAAAGGACAATTTAAACAAATGGGTGCAAGATTTGAATAAAAATAAATCAAATCAAAAAACATGTATAAATAAAAATTAGAAATAATAAAATAATTTCTTTATTAACTATTTGTATTAAAAATAAGAAAAAATAGAGATAGGAAAAAGTTATAAAATATAAAACTGAATGCATTCTATAGAATGGCCAGTAGAGAGCGATACATTTGGATGGTCAATGGTCAAAATGTACAGAAACTTATTTTAATAAGTAGGGGTGTGCAAAGCAGCCAGTATTTGTATCTGTGTTTGTATTTGTTGAGGGGAGAAAGCATTTATGTTTGTATTTGTATTCGAGTAAAACCTAAAATAGGTGTAAAAATCCATTTTTTTTGCATTACACTTCAAATTTATGTTATAACGCAAAAAATGGATTTTTACACCTATTTTGAGTTTTACCTGAATACATACGTTAACGCTCATGATGTAAATAATAGTTAATTCAATGTAAAGTAGATGATACTATACTAAATGGTTTTGTGTTTGCATCAAATGTGATCAACAGCATATTTAATCCCCCTGTGCCAAAATCTAGATTATAGAAACAAAAAAATGACAAAAAATGTTGAATTTTGTTTGTATAACTTTGTCATTAAATTGGTTTTGGAGTGTTTGGACCATTAAATAGCACATGCTATCATAGATCCAGGTGCTATAGAGTTCCATACTTTTAAAAGAAACTTTAAAGACTAGATAGAATTCAGCAGATCTGAGTTCACATCAAATTTTGACACTCCTTTGACACTTCAAAACACAAATCAGATATCACACAGACTCCGTTACCTCCTGAACCCATCTCCATGTATTTTTCATGTAGATGGAGAGCACAGCGCTCCTCTCTTGGATCCATCGTTCTTTTTTTACACCTATATACTGTAGGAGGTGAGTTTTAAATGAAAAGATGCATTAAAAGAACTCTGACACGTATCCCGCCAGAGCCTCCAGGACAAGAATGGTCTTCTCGCTAAATGAATAAAGAGAAATTGCCCACTGGGCTCAGGGGGCTCTGTATGACCTCTGTTCCTTTTCTTATCACTTTGCTTTTTTAACACAGAGAAAGGTCTTGGCTCAAGACCACTGAGAGTGTGAGTGCTCCCTATTGTGAAATTGAAGTTTTTCTTCCTTTACTCTAAAAAAAATAGAATCCATGTATCACTTTTTCCCCTGTAAGAACACAAAACTCAGTTGCTAAGGAAACGCTAAGCCAACAAGCTTCCTCCTCTTGCTGTTCATTGTGTTTTTACAATGCAAATCAACACAAAGTTATTTTCTAATGTATGCGCAAATAGATTGTTTCCTTAAAGGTGCAATATGTAAGAATGACATCCTGTGGTCAAATGTGGTTACTGCAATTACTCTCTCACTCCTGTTTTGCAAGTCATACACTGTAAGTTGATAAGTAGAAAAACACATTGTTGTAAATGGTGTTAGCACTCTTGGGTGTTTTACTGTAGGGAGCACTTACTACACTTATTACGGTAATATTTCTCCAGCACTGGACGAAGTGCAGCTGTTTGTCGTCTTGCTGTTGGCTTGCTGTTGTAATTCTGAGCGACTCATTAAAGGAAGTAAAACACCACGACTGACTCATTTACTTCACACATATATTTCACTGTAATATTGAGTTTTTGGTCATTGAAAAAGTAGCTATAGTAGATATTTTTAGAACCAACTATTTCTTCTAATTCATCGTTAGCATTGTTAACTCAACATTAGTCTCTCTAGCCTGCTTCACACAATATTAGAGTAAAACAAAAGGATGCCACGGCTTTTTAGGCCTGGAATATACTTGTTTTTTAATGATGCGTACACGTTTAAAATGGCTGCCTCGTGTAACTTGCGTTGATTTGAAGCGTTTTTGTGCGCATCTCCCGAAATTAATGCAACGCATTTGCACGCTGAAATATACGAGTAACCAGCAGGCGGATTTGACAGAACGAGCGAGACACACTCGCCATGGTCACTCCGTCTCTTGTTTAGAGGTCTTTCATACTGCTTACGATGCTGCTGCTGTCTTTTTTCTGCCCTGATCTCAAAATTAACCAGTTATTGGTCTCTTCAATTGACGCCATGTTTGTTTTGAGTTCTCTACTGCGTGTGTGTGTGTGTGGGTATGGGGGTGTGTGTGTCTCTGCTCTGTCTTCTCAATCCCCATTGAGTCGTGGTGGATGGCTGCTCATACTGAGCCAGGATCCTCTGGAGGTTTCTTCCTGTTAAAAGGGAGTTTTCCTCTCCACTGTCGCTACATGCTTGCTTAGTATGAGGATTACTGAAAAGACACTGACGCCAGTCAGTGACTCAATGCAATCTGCTGGGGTCCTTATGTAGGAAACTTTTTTACTGATTGGCTAAATGAACTATACTGCACTGGAATGTTTACTTTATAAAGTGCCTTGAGACGACTCTTTATCATGATTTGGCGCTATATAAATAAACTGAATTGAATTACTGTGCCCCCTAGTGGAACACGCCAGTACAACATTCAGTGCAGCAGCAAGTTGTATACAAAGACACAGCCTGCTGCCTGCTTCAACGCGAGGTTAAAAAACAAGTATATTCCTGGCCTTAGTGATAGAAGAAATAACTTGTGGGTCGCTCCTGTTTACTGGCTTTGGTTCTTTTAACAACTCTGGAGCTTTTTGCAGTTAGCAAGAGTCGGTTCACTGACTGAATGCTCTTAGACAAAAAATAAAACATGAACAAAGTGATTGGTGTTGCATACACAAAGCTGAATGCTGTGTTTTCTGCTGTTTTGCATCACCTTTCAGAAGAAAGAACAGATCTCAGGAGAAAAGATGCCATCTTGATGGTACATCCATTTTTCTCCAAAATCTAAAGCTACAAAATTTATTTCAAGAAAGTGTGACCTTGATAAAGAGTGAAGGATTACTCCCACAGATGTAAGATCATATACCTTCCTCTGACAGCCAAGCTTTGGCTCGTACTGTTTGATATATTTTAAAAAATATCCCAAACAGTCAACTTAGTTTTTCTTTTTGATGAGAGGAAATCTTCAGGGTGTTCACCTTGTTCTACTATTAAAGAACATCCGAAGGCTGTAGGATGGTGGGAGCGTGCAGCCTGAATGGATTTCAAACCACAGGGACCGTAAACTTATGTGGTTCTGAAACTGGCCTATGCTCAGCCATGACCCATTTGGAATAACCTTTTGAAAAAAATATTCAGTTCTGACTCACTCCTTTCTTCGTTCATCCCGTTGATTGCCCACATGCATTTCAACCATTTTATTTGCATTAGTCTAAAAATGTTCTCTGTTTGCTTCTTTTTGACCATTCTACTGGCCTCACATTCTATATTTGTTTGTAAAGAAATGATAAAGAAGAAAAATCCTATACATGTTTTATCGTATTCTAAATATTAGTTCACACAAATGATTTAAAATCTCATTTTATTGCTTCATTTTATTGCTTCATTGTACTTCTCAACTTCTTTTGAAAAGGGGATTGCATGAATTATCAAAGAAGAAATTCTCAAAATTTGGCAAATTAAAGGCAGTTTTGGCTTGTTTTAGCACCCCCTAGTGTTCGTTAGCAAAAACAAAAGCGAAACTTATCTCCTCGCTGTGCGTTCGTCTTTTTAACACCTTAATCTAACTGCTGAAATGTCTCCTCAGCCTTCATTAGTGTCTACAGGAGCGGTTCATCACTAAATCAAACAAATCAGCTGTGTTCATGATCTAAAACATGCAGGAAACATGCTGGAAGCAGACTGCAGCGCCAGACCAGACCGACACTCTGAAGTTGCAAGTGCGGTATTCTGGCCACAGAGGGCGTTGGGGGTCTGAGTGACATTTCATTAACTCTGTAAAGGGTCACAAATGATTTGAAAATATAAAAAAGTTGCATATTATGCCTTTAATGCAAATGTAACTCTTTAGCAGAAATATTGCAACATGTAAAACAATTGAGGAAAAGATTATATAACTCCTCGAAGGACAAGCATAAAATTGTGAATGGACTGTTCCCAGAATAAAAATTCAGCTGATTGGTATTCCCTTTCTGCTGTGCTCCCAGAAATCCAAAATGTTCCTAATCTAATCTAACCTAATCATGCTACTGACAAAAAAATAAAAGAATGAGGAAAAAAAAACTTAACCACCAGATTTAAAACGGAACATTTTAATTACAGAAAAATTATATAATTTTAACTCTTGTAAAGCTCTTATTCAGAGCGTTTCTGATCATTTTTTAAGTCTCTGACGGACTATTGCAATTAAAAGGTGCATGTTTTTTGATAACTAACCCTAACTCTTTAATATTAAATTAATGGTTGTGATGCATCAAGTCCTTGGCTTGATCTGCAAATCTTTACAGTCTTTTGTGTGAAAAAAAAACAATCCTACATAAAACTCATATCTGTAGTGCATTGCACCAACAAGCGATAGAAGTGTATGTTTTTTTAAAGTTAATAAACATGAAGTAAAGGTGAAGTAGCATAGATCCCATAAATGCTGACGCACTACTTAAAAAACCTTGAAAAGTAAAGCATAAGCAGTTTTGTTTTTTGAGTCTTGCTCAGTGATGCCTTTGGGGTCTCAGCCATTTTTTTTACTTTAATCTAAAGTGGCCTTAAAAGTATCCCTGTTTTTTTTCTACATCCACAGTGCCAAAGGATTATTTTTGACCCTCCCTTGATTTTTCAGACAGCATTTTTTTTCTTTCCCTGGTGGGTTTTGGGGGGTTAACTGTTGTTAATGCACCGTTAAAAGGCTGCAGCTGGAAAAGTGAGCAGGAACGTTTTTAACAGCCTCACAAAGCCCTAAAGCCAAAACCCAGAGCTGTTTCTGAGCACCTCGAGCAAAAAGACATCGCTTAAACCTCCCCCAGACTCCAAATGCTGCTTGTCCATCTTCCACGCCGTACAAGAAAAGAGCCACACTTCACTTTTCATTTTTCTGACTCAGCCTATCAACTATTAATTTTTTGGAAAACATTTTCTAGCCGCGGTTGTGTTGTAGCGACATAATTCAAGTTTGGCCATGGGTTGGATGAGATATGGCGGAGTCCTTGAAGTCATCCAGGAGAAATGGGGAGGACAGGGTTTGTGTTTTAGTTTATTTCTAGTGGGGGGATTTGACCTGGATGTATCCGACGTATATTTTCTCAACAAACTGCAAAGCTTCAGGAGAAGTCCTGGTCAAAAACGATTAATTTCATCATAAAGAGAATATATTGCCCAACTGCATCCTTAAATCGTACTTCTGTGTGGGAAAACTCTTTTTTTTCAGAGAAAACCCTGCTCACTTTGGAGGAAAATGATTTCTATTACATGTCCTTGGGTATGACTGAACATATAATCTGTCTCCGGGACATCATCTCATAGGATTGAGGACAGGGAGAAAATATTGAGTGGGTGACTGAACAAGGCACACACATGCACGAAACTTAATGAGAGAAACTGTAAGTATGTGAGTCATCTGAGCAGACAATTGGGTAAAACGCGCTACAAGAGGTGCCACGGTTCATATTAGATCCGGGAGCCCTGGGGTATCATTCTGCTTTATGAGTTCAGCATTAATTGCTGCCTTTGGGAACGTTTGTTCTTGACGTAATGGCTTGTCAGAGAGAGCCCTGAACTTCCGACAAAGCGAGAGCGGACGTGGAGCGTGTTTTGTGACAAATAACTCAGGTTTTTAACAAGACAGGGTTGATTATTAGCAGCATGAGGAACAAATCTGGCCCTCAGCTAACGCTTGTTACTGTAATCATCAGCCCCAAAGGGAGCCTACTCCAATAAGATAAATAAATAAATAAGCAAATAATAAGAAACTAAATAAAGATTTAATCATTTTTGAGGTAAAAGTTTGTTTTTAAAGCCATACTATGCAACTTTTTTCATATTTATAAATCATTTTCTTGAGCCAGTATGTGCTAAATTGACCCTTTACAGGGTTAATGAAGTGTTATTGAGACCACCACCGCCCTCTGTGGCCAGAATACCGCACTTGCAACTTCAGAGTGGCGCGCTGCCTCCTGTTAGACTTAGAAAAAGGAGCTGACATCCTGGCGCTGCAGTATGTTTCCTGCATGTTTTAGATCATGAACACAGCTGATTTGTTTGATTTAGTGATGAACCGCTCCTGTAGACACTAATGAAGGCTGAGGAGACATTTCAGCAGTTAGATTAAAGTGTTAAAAAGACAAAAGCACAGCGAGGAGATAAGTTTCACTTTTGCTTTTGCTAACGAACACTAGGGGGTGCTAAAAACAAGCCAAAACTGCCAAGTGTTCCTTTAATGAACATTACTTGATCAAAATAATCACAAGGTTTTAGCTGGATGTCTAATTTGCAATTATATTACTTTGTTCTGACTTTTTAAATTCTCAATGATTTTTTGATTTCCATTTAAAATTAGAAAAAGGAACTTCTTGTCACAGAGATCTACCAATCACTGACACTTTAAGTAGAATTAAACAAAACATGCAGCATCAGCCCGTTTATGAGTGCGGCTCTCAGTGTCACTTTCACGTTTATTGCTCTGCTTGACAGGCTGACACACGGGTGCATCCAACATCGACACTCTGGAAAAGAGGCACTCATGCAGATGCACACAAACACACACTCCTGCACACATGCCCTGTTGGACTTCCAAGCCCTGCGACCGTCATGTCCATCTCTTCAAAAACTGTCCAGACAGGAGAAAAACCTTGGCCATCAACTTCCCTCTCTGAACCTGTCCATCAACGTCACTCTGGATCAGTGGTGCAGAACTCATCTTTCCTCTCCCGCTGGTCCCCTCTGGACTGGACTCGCTCAGTCTAGCCCCTCATATCGCTGTCAGGAGTCCCAACTGACAGCCTGCTGCTGCAGCTGATTCCAGTTTGTTGGCCATGCTATGGGCTAATGCCAGCAATCTGTACTTTGGCAGTGGGAGGCCGTCTGGTGAGGAGAAGCTTTGATAGGTACAACAAGTGAGTGACTCGTATGGACGTCTTTACACCTTAAAAGCAGTATCGTATGCACAAGACATAAGCATTGTGGGAAGGCTGTTGCTCACTTTGACATGAGAATGCTCGAATCACGCCGTTCACATGGAGGAGCGGCGATGTGCTGTGCGCACACACGCTGCAGCTCCAGCACACCGGATGTCACACCAGTCCGGCGTTTCTGCACGAGCACGGCCCTTTTTCTTTCTCTGTCTGCACCACATGTGTGAATTCTATCGCAATGGCTGGGGTTTCCAGAGATCTCTGGATCTTTCAAACAAACCACAACAGGCGGTAAAACCCAGCTTCTCAGCCTCCCACAGAGACAGGGACAGCCAGCGGAGAAGTGAGAGTGGGGATTGGAATTTAATTACAGCCTTAAAGCCCTCAGAGTCCAATATGAGAGAGAGGGATGAGACATAAATCTACTGGGGTGCCTTTGTTTGTACGGTGGCTACAACAAGAAAATCATTCAAAACCCACTGCGGAGACGCTGAAGTCTGTAGAGCGGCAGTTCAAAGTTTGACAAATGAACAACTGGGTTTTCAAAGGCTGACATTCACTCATTCCTCCAGCTTTCTTTAATTAAAGTGTCCATTTTTGCTCTCTCATGAAAAGCCATGCTTCAATAACAGACTGGAAGTAACAAAGACAAATATAGATTTGATTACACGCACTAGGCAGGGTGCCCACCAGTATATCTGACTGTATATTAACATTACAGTGAGATTTCAACAGCTGACAAAACACTGAGAATTATTTAAAATGTTTTCCGGTAAGAGAAACACTGGAGGGTTTGCTGATTAACTACCGAACAGGTTTACTAAACGATCACCGTCTCACAATCCATTACTTCTGGAGCTGAGATTCACGACTAAAAATGAATCTGTCTTTTTCCACATCGCTTCGTAGAAACGCAATCCCCCCGTGTCTCGGTGAAGGAACATGGATGTGCTATTACAAGGGAATGTATGGCCTTATGATTCGATTCAAAGCTGCCTTGGCCGACACATCAAGGGACTTTTTCTGGACTGCAGATTGGCCTGGCTGGCGGCGTTGCACAGAATCTGCAGAGTGAGTTAAAAGTCACAGGCTTGCTTCACAATCCATTGTATCTCAGCCAGGGTGGGGCACAGAGGATGAAAACCAGACAGGCTTCACATACGCAGCATACAGAATAAAGCCCAAAGGATGTTGGCTGTTTCTTCCTCCCTTTTCCTTACATTTGTAGCAAAAAATACAGCCAGGAAGTGTCGCTTTCGGATGTTGCGGGACTGAAATAGGTGTGACAGACGCCATTGAAGGGCTGCGTTCACAACTGCGGGGCTTACAGTGTGACTCTGGAGGAGAAGAGAGGGAAATGTGGCTTGTGGCTCAGCGAGAGGCTGTCAGGGGGTGGGGCGCCCGCTCTGTACAGAAATCCAGATGTTGATCGCTGCCAAAAAAATTCCAAAATCCTGATGTTCTGCCCACGAGGGAGGGTTGCAAAGCCTTCCCCGTGTAAATAACGTCAGCAAAGCAACCCCCTTCAATCCGTACCATAAAAAAAAAGTTGGAGACATTTAAGCTGAGACAGCCATGAGAATCCAAACCGCATGTCTTCTTCTGTTAGCGTTCCTTAAATCACCCCGGCCTTGTTAATATCAGGGTAAGATGTGATGCATCAGGCAATAGATCTTGAACATTTGGAAGGACTTTTAGAATAAAGAGACAACATCCAGCATGTTAGGAATGATGCTTTATTTTGCGTTGATATCAACCTTATACATATCTTCAAAGAGGCTTGATTTGCTCGGCGCATTGCTGCAAAAACAAGTCATTTTGTTTGAAGGTCATAACTCTATAGCCAGTCGTGAGCTGAACTTTACTTTTATATAAGCAGCCTTGCTGAAAATCTCCAGTGAAAGGATCCTAAGTCGAAAAGGAAATTCAGCGTTTGAACTAAGATAATTAGCCTGATATAAGAAAAATGTTGCATCGTGAAGGCCATATGGAAGCTCTGGCTAAGAAAGTGAATGTGAATCAAAAGGAAGGCTTCTCCTTACATAAAAATTGTTGAGAAAAACGCCTAAAAACTCATAAAACCGTCTCTGGCGGGAGCATGCTGATTCCACCTGTTTTCTATTCTTTTGCATAATCACAGCCATGCATGTGCCATCATTCCCTCGTTTCACTCCGAGGTTCATTCCACCAACTTTATATCAATTTTCCTGACACATGCAATCTCCGTCAGCGGACGTGATGACTTTTTTCTTTCTCCAGAAGCTGTGAGGTGTTACTGACCAGATGTTTTATGCTCAGCTCCTTCAGAGATGTTTTGATTAGGACACATCTTTTCTATTTTCTCTATTTGAAATGTGACCGTGCATATAGGCATGGATGGTGGTAAGAGGTACCGTATGGAAATGTTCAAAATAGAGCAAGTGATCCACATAAATGTTTATGTCGCTCTGCAGACTTAATAGTTACTTTGAGCTGCCATGTCTCAGCCTTACATTTTCTCCTCATAAAGTCACAGCATAGTGACATTTTGGGCCAGATGCATAAAAGATGTCTGGAAAACCATGTGTGCTCATTTTTCTGCTCACAAACAACTAGTAATATAAGAGGAATGTGCAAATTGTATTTAAAGCTATTTCTTCTTTTAACTTTAAGTTTGTGTGCACAAATAATTGAGTACAAATACTTAGTTACCTTGCTTAAGTAGAAATTTTGGATATCTATACTTCACTGGAGTAAATGTCTATGACGGGGCTTTTCCACCAGACACATAAAGTCCATGATAGGTAGTATGCACCAATTAGCCGCCATTACAGTGGATGGGTGCCATTCCATTGGCCACGAGGCTCGCGTCTACTTTTTACGCGCTATGCTTCCAGAAAGCGTCAAACTCAGCTATTCAGATAGGGCCAGACAGGAAGTCAAACACTAAAGGCTGGTTTATACTCTCTGTGAGCTCCGCAACGGAGAGACGCACACGGAGCGTCGGAAAGGTTTACACATTCGAACTTCTGTTCAGGCAGCGGAGTGCTGCAAAGCAATTCCCCGCCAGGACAACGGAGGGCGTAGCGCTATTCTGTGATATCCTGCCACCATGACACTCATGTATCCGGTTCACGATAGTGTATTTACTCATGTGTTTACATTGTTTTAATGTATTTCAGAGACTTTTTAACACGGACTAATTTGTCCTTCATTCTCCTCCACCTCTTCATCCAGTCGCCACCTCTAAACCCACGTTTCCCGTCGTTTCCATCCACGTTTGCTCCGTATTTTGTACTCATTCAGTCACGTGTGAATAAATGTTCATATTTTCGGACTTTTCCGCAATGCGTTCTTCAATCTATTCTGGGTCTGCCGCAAATTTTTTTTTTTTACTGATTATCGGAGCAACAGCAGTGCGGGTGACGAAGTTACAGGAAGCGTCGTCCTGACCAATCACAAGCTTGCGGTCTCCGTCACTTTCGACGGATGTTTAAAATTTGGGGCATGTCTCCGTCACCCTCCGCGAGCCAGTCGGAGAGCCCTTGCGCCGACGCAAAATGGCGGTTCGTGCGTCCGTTTCACGCAGATGGACCGAGTATAAACCAGCCTCAAAGCACCGTAAAACATCCTGAAACTTTCAAAACAAAATTATTTTCCTGTTACTTAGCTGAGGTACAGAAAATAAACCACAAACCTTTTTAGATACATGCTTTCTCCTTGCTTGGTATGGCGTGAACTGCTGAACTCACTCGTGGTCTTGCAATTCCCCGGTGACTTTGTGACCTCGCAGGACCCGCTGTGTGGAACGCTTTTGATGCCATTTCATGGCTGAAACGCTGCTGGTGGGATGGGAGCTCATGGGTAAAATGTGTCTTTTACGTTAAAGGTTGAATATGGAACACGGACGCTGTAGTGACACCTAGCGTTTAGATGTGGTATTGCAACAACAACACATTTTCCAGCCGTCGGGGTATTGGTTCACTGCTGATACGTAAAGTGACCAGCCAGCACCATGACCAGTGATGAATCATACAAGGTAAGGACTAATTTCTTTTTTTTTTTAAATATAACTTTTTATTAAAATGTTCCATATTCAACCTTTAAGTACTGCTTGTGCATCCAGTGGAAGGTTGGGATTACCTGACATTTTACTTCTATTTCTTACATTTCACACAGTTATCTGTACTTTTTACTCCTTTTTATTGTTTGGCTTATTATTATTAAATAATATACAAAGACAAGAAACCTATCCAGATAAATGACGCTATCCAGATAGAACTGATTTGATTGTGGTTGCATGATACATTTTTAACATTTACCTTTCTGACACCCTGTTGGTTTGTACCATTCACACATGATTCTTTAATGCATTTGCTCTGAAATGCATAAACTTTGATGAGCATATGTGTGGCAGAAACAGACAGCCTAGTGTTTCCCAAATTTGTAAACGTTAACATTTCTATATGACATTGTAGTCATTGTGATTTTTAATATAAATGGTTTTTGGTTAGCTGTGGTAGTGCTGGGGTGCAGCTTAAACTTTTCTCCTAATAATTTTATTAGTTTCATTACTTTTATATTTTAAACTGTTTTAAAATCCAGTACTTTTTACTTTTATTCAAGTAAAAATCTTTAATTGTTACTTCTACAGAAGTCTTTTTAAACCCTAGTTTATCTACCTGAGTAATGAATGTGAATACTTTTGACATGTGTGAATTTGTTAGGCTGATCTCTAAAACAAAAATATTTTTTTGGAAGTGTAAGACTTTCATTATTTGACATTGATGTGAAACTAGGCGATCATTATCCAATAAGTCTCTCTTTATTTCAGCTAAAACAAAAGAAACACCTCAAGGTGTGTGTGTGCGTGTGTGTGTGTGTGTGTGTGTGTGCGCGCACGTGCGTGTGTGTGTGTGTGTGTGTGTGCGCGCACGTGCGTGTGTGTGTGTGTGTGTGTGTGTGTGTGTGTGTGTGTGTGTGTGTGTGCGTGTGTGTGTGTTCTTGTTGAATCACAAACTTCACAGAAATGCTTGTTGGTGACTTTGAACTCATCTCCTGTTCCTGATTAATCTCCCCACCACTGAATAGCTGTTAGACTCTGTTGTGCAGATCAGTGCAGCTTCACAAGTCCGACCACAACACCAAACACTCTGATTTTTATTTATGAGTCATGACTGCACACTTGTGAACATTAATAAATCAGCTCCTTTGTGTCCATCTATTGAGAATAAAACCATGATAACACTAAAAGGTCCTCTTGTGATTATAATTTTAATATTTTCTCTCTGATTTATTTTGCTCATTTGCTTTGAATTTATTAAATTCTGTTATTCAATTTCCAAATTTAACAGTTTTTATCTAATTTGTCAATATTCAAAAGTGGTACCAACAAATCCGAGTGTCTCATTTGGAGAGTTTATTATTGCTTTAATTTATCTTTTAGTTGATATTTTTAGGTTCTCTCAGACTAATGGCTTTTTCAATGGACAGAAAAAGGAAGTCAAAATCAGACTTGTGCAAGATGTGCACCACTGAGATTTAAAAATGGAAGCACTGGCTTGGTTTTATTATTCTGGAGGGAAGAAATCGGTTCCACCTTTGTGCATAAGGGCAGTTTTAATCAGAGGTTCACTCAGCTGGCCACCTGAACACTCCAGTGTTCTAAAAAAGAAGAAGAAATGCTTTTCACCACCTATCTGCATTAAAACTGCTCTCCAGCAGAGTAAAGCTGTAATGTATTCATTGACTGGGGCTGTATGAAATAAAGTGTTGAAAGTAAGGCTGGAAAATGAAAAATATGCGTCTGTGCTGATATTTATGAAAACCTTGCACCAACCAGCTAATAAAAAGAAATTATAGAAAGTAACTATAACTTTAAATGTTCGTTTATTTTATAACGCTTTACCAACAGTGATTTAGATTTGTTTTAATCATGAAAAAACATCTAAACATTTCCTTTTCTCTGCCTTAGTGGACTAATTGTTGTGAAAATGGTAAGAAAATTAAATTAAACTAAACTAAAGCAGGTTTGGATTCAAGGAGGATTTAATAAGAGAAAATGCTTCAGATTTTCTGCAATAAAATCAAAACTATAAAGAAAGTAAACACTTCCTTTTTACCTGTTTGTTTTCTATAACCATCAAAAATAACAACAAGTTGTGTCACCAGTTTGCACAAACAGTCGGTTCTAGTCAGCGTTGGATAAAGAGACTTCTGGTGTGTTTGTGCAACATCACGGCTGTGTGCCGCTCTCCATCCTTGATGAAAATACCCAGTGAACTCAACTCCAAACAGAGTGTAAATGCAAGCAGGACATCCATGACATTTATGAACTTTGACACGGCGACATGACTGGTTGTATTTATCCCTCGTACAGGTTGCGACTGACCAGCTACACAAGACGGCTGCGCCAGTGGCTGAGGTTAATTAGCTATCTGGAAACTATTTCAGCCCTGCCAACTTTGTGTCACTTCAGGTATGTCTCTGTTTGATGGCTTCTGCTCTAAGTATAGGTGTCTGGCACCGGCTCATAGTGCTTTTCCATTGTGTGGAATCATACTGACAGGACTGAGAATGCAATAATAAGGGCACCGACTCGAAAAGCTTTCTGTCACAGGCTCCTTTAAGAATGATGTGTTTCTGAGAGAAATGAGAACATTAAATCCACATAAACCTCCATTTTTTATTTTATTTTATTTTACATTGATATTTTAATACTCAGAGGGTGGAAAGGTATCTTTAAGAATGTTAAAAATTTAGTTGATGATTGTTCAAAATGTGTATTTCATCAAATATTTTAATGATGTATTTTCAAAATTTGAAACCGTGATAAATGTCACTAAAGAAAACAAATAATGAAGCATAAACTGAACCAAGAAAGTAGATGTTACTTTAGTCTTGTCTGAAATTTGTATTTATTTGTGTATCCATTATGAGGAACTAAAATTGCAATATATATATATATATATACATATATATATATATATATATATATATATATATATATATATATATATATATGTATGTATGTAGTTAAATCAAATGTTCCTCATTTATTCTTTCTATCAGTGTTTTCTGTTTTGTTAATTCAGATAATACACCACATGGTTTAATAGAAGATAATGTGAATAGGTGTGTGTGAATTGGTTAGTGGGCTGTTTGATTCTTGGTTTACAATAAAAGGATTCAGTAATAATGCATTTGCCTTCAAAACAGTGCAGGATAAGAAAACTGTGTTCAAGTAATGCAAAAGTCAGTCAATTCTCCTTAAATGTTTCTTAAGGAGTCTGACTTTGTTGTAATTTTAAAATCCATTTGCAACAGTACTTCTCCAGACTTTCAAGGTTTTTAAAATGTTTATCCTGCAGAGAAAAGTTGCTCTTCCACTCATTTCATTCAAGCAGTTGTGCTGCACACAGAATATATAATAATAATAATAATAATAATATTAATTTAGAGAAAAATGTGTCTTAATGCACTCCAAAAAATTGCAAGATTAAATAGCTTGATGTTAGCGTCTCCATGGAGATTCCCAATAAATTATTTTGCAAGAAGTTGATGATTCATTTCTCAGATTCTGAGTCTGGTCTGAAGAAATCCTTCCTTATATTTTTTAAATGGTGTGAACATTTTTTGCAGACTTGTGAGTTTTTCTTTTAACTTCTAGTCCAGTTTTCCCAAAACATTTTTGAAGGCACGGCTCAGCCAGTCTGAAAACATACTGGTAATAAGCCTTTCAGGCTTTTGTAAAAACACAAATTAAACATACAGTTTAAAATGGATCATTTTGGTAAACGATCAAGACCCTTGTTTAGTTGTCTTTACAGTTTTCATTGAGCTTTGTTCTGAAAATGGTTTTGGAACAAATAAGGCTGGACTGAAAATGAGTGAAAAAGAGGAAGAAAACACTTTAAAGCCAAATCTTAAACATTACTGGACATGGTAGGCCTCCTGAAAAGCAAAATTTAAAAAAAATATATAAAGAAAAAAATTTCTTTTTTTGCAGAAGTCTTTATATTCACCACCCTACTCTAACTCCCGATTGTCCCTTTGAACTGAGTGTTTGGTTTTTAGACAGGAAAGTTACTTCCACTGAGAAAAAGACAAGGGATCTCCACACCAGCAGGATTTCTCATGTAGGAAAGAAAAAGTATTTTTCCCCCTTTATTTTTAAAGAATTTGAGTCTTTGATAGTGAAACCAAGCATTGGACTTTTATTTTGGTAGAAATAAAAGTTCATTTATTTTTATTCTATTCACCTGAGAGGCCATGCTTAACTATTAAAAACAATGAAACATTTATAGAGATAATTAGAATAATTGTAATCATTT
The DNA here is from genome assembly GCA_006937985.1 of Aphyosemion australe. Classification (NCBI taxonomy): domain Eukaryota; kingdom Metazoa; phylum Chordata; class Actinopteri; order Cyprinodontiformes; family Nothobranchiidae; genus Aphyosemion; species Aphyosemion australe. The sequence goes on along the minus strand of SSNS01000405.1, from coordinate 288,288 downwards.
GTAATTTTGCAGTCCAGTAAAACAAAAGAATTTAGATTTTTTTAAGAAGTGATAAATGTGACTTGACTTATGTTGGATTATTGAACCATCATTAAATCACATTAAAGTTTTTGCATTATTTATTTATTAGTTGTCATGACTGATTCCAGTGTTTCATATAATCAAGATAGATATCAAGATTTATTTTTTCAGTTAAACTGAGTGACACACACACACACACACACACGGTTTTGTATTTCCCAAACACAGCTCGTATTCTCCTAAGCTGTGAAGTTTCTGCTTCTCCGGGATCATGCAGGCTCTATGGAAATTATTGTTTGGGTAAAATGAGGAGCTCATTAAAATGAAGGCTAGTCAGCTTATTGACTTTGAACCTTTTTTTTCTGAGCCTCACTGCTTCTGTTTTTTTTTCTCGTCTTTGTAGCTTACTTATCCCCACAGTGGTATTAAATTATACCAGGATTGTAGGATAAAAAGTTGAGTATTTGTTGCCTTCGGTAACGCAAAAATCAAATCTGCTGGTAAAAATCCTCAAACTGAAATTTCAGTTTTATCAACCTCCTCTTTAAATGTTTTTAAAATGATTAATAATTATTTATTTTCCGGTGATTTAGCAGCTCAGATATATTTTATAGAAACTTGGTTATATTGTTGCATGAACCTGTGATGTGTTGGTGTCATCTCCCCTGTTGAGACGCAGGTTTTGAAGCACGATTCGCTGGGGAACATCAAAGCTATTGTGTTTTTTATGTAAAACAGTAGAAAGCTCTTGACGGCTTTGTATCTGCAGCTCAGCAATTGCCACTTCAGAAGTGATGTGGAGTTTCTGCCACATGATGAAATATATGAACACATCATATTGTCACATCAATCTCCAAGTACGCTGGTGTCCCACAAACATGGATTGATGATAATATCGCATTAAATGAAAAGAAACGCATAGGAAATCTATTTGGGAGAACAGCCTTTGACATATTACCACCTAGTGTGTGTGTTTTGTTTGTGTTACTGCAAATTGAAAAGGCAGCTTGATATTGAACACAATATGAATATAGGATTTATGCATTTTTCATTTCGGTGTGAAATTATTGATTGATAACAGTTATTATTCATATTTTTCATACACCGCGTAGCTCATTCAAATGCAAAAGGCAGTGTGTTCTCAATTCATCCAACGTTGCAAGAAAGCATTACACGATGTTTAAAGTATTTGTCAGAATCACAGGCTAGCAGTGTGCAGTAAAAGTTCAGTGTTCTTCTTTCATCCTGTGATTTTGACATCCAGAAACAACCGAGATTAAAATCTCAGGAGCAACACTATTTTTCTTTTTGCTTTTTTGGAATAATTGAATGTTTAACATTTGAGCGTAAGTGTGTGTGATCGCAGTTAGGGGGGCAGCTGGATCCTGGAGGGGAAGGGGGACTGGATTATTGCCAGCAAGTTCAAACTGAAGACTATTTTTGCATTGTTCACAGTATGCGATTGCTGAGTAGGAGCATTAGTTATGCTGACTGCAGAGCCACAAATAATATTTTACGTCTGTCTGTCTGTTCGCATGACATCCGGGTTTTAATTTTGTGAGAAAATTCCCATATCTGCTTGATCCTACCAGCGCAAGCCATCTGAAGAGAATACAGATGAGAAACTTTCTCTCTATTCTCTCAGAACCTCCGTCAACATTGGTGCATTGAAACACACAGTGACCTTGGCTGATTACATATTCCTCTCTGGTCTGTGTTCTGCAAAACCCAGCCTTCGCTGCGTCTCTTTAGAGTGTCGGTGCTGAGCACCTACAAAGGGGCCGGACGGTGAAAAAGAGGATTTGAAATGAAATATTTTAGCGGTGCAGTAGTTCTGCATGAGCTTGTTTGTCAGCCTGATATGTATGCACAGATTGGAGAGGAGAAGAATATGCGTGCTCGCAGATCAATATGATTTCATTTCACATGGCTTGTGGGATTTATTATCATCACTCATTTTAATGAGGTAGCAAGTGATAGGGCAACAAGATTACTAAGAGTAATGCTCCACCGGGGGGGGTGGGGGGGGGGGTGATGCAATGACGCCACCAGATGGTTTCGGTTGGGAATGAACGGAATACCAAACAGCCTTCACAAACAGAAGTGTTAGTCTAATTTCTGCCGTGTTTACCTAAACAGAAAATAGCCTGTTGGTGGGCTTCAGCTGAATGCATAAAAGCATCTTCATAAAACACATTGTAATTCTCATCATCTATGAACTCCTTCAGACGAGTTGTTTAGAGATCTCTGCAGAGGGCACGCTAAATGTCTTCATCACAGCATTTCACACCGCATCCCTGAAGACATTCAGCATCCCTGGCCTAATTTCATAGCAAATTGCCAGCACTTTGAAGCCCCCAGTTACCACATGGTGACACTGGAAGTGTTCTATTCACTCCTTGTTACACTGTTGCATGACCCATCAGTCTTTCAGCTACCTTGGGCCCAAACGTGAAGCAGGAAAGGAACAAAGGGAATATAAATTAAGTCTGTAACTGATCTGGCCCCCGGAACGAGCCTTTCGTTTTCTTTTTCTGTTTTGATAATTCTTGGTCTTAATTACAGTGGCAGCAGGCAGACCTGAGCTAGTAAAGGAGGTTGAGTGCAAGAGGAATAGCTATCAAGGGAGTCTGAAAAAAAAAAAAAGACAGGGATGAGCTAAGAATACCGCTCCCACGTTTCTGATTTATAAAAGGGAACGCTGGAGTCAAGTTGAATACAGAAAAATCACAAAGCACTCCTGGAGTCAGCTCAGTCTTGAGCATCCAGTGTGAGGAGATTCTAGACTTCAGAGCTCGGAGTTTGGAGCTATTTAACAACCGGCTCCCCGCTGACGCCTTAGGCCAAAAAATGTCTCCCATGTCCACGGCAAAAACCTGGAGCTATCTGAAAACAGCACTAATGTGAACGGAGTTTAAATCCAGAAAGTGTCACGTCCTGTTAAAGCAGACACAATGCACGACGCCAGTGTTTGCATCGAGTAAATATTTAGAGCAGAGGCAGTTGACATTTTATTGGCTTAAAGTTTGCAACTGCAGTCTGCTGTGCTGTAGCCAAAAGAGTCATTTATGCAGCACTCAGAAAATTAAGGAGTGAGAAAATAGAACAATGCAGAAGTTATTAGCTGAGCTGCAGTCGTAGAAGCTCTATTGATAAGAGGGATAGTAAAAAAAAAAAACAATAGAAGGCCTGGAAGATAAGACTGACACAATAACTTGTGCGAAACTGAGAGAAATTACACATCTAAGGTCAAGTCAATAAACTGCCCAAGATTTACATGATAAGATAAATATCATCTGTACCGTCGTTTCTTTTTGACCTTTCTTTTGCCAATAAACTGCCAAAACCTGGAGCTTGGCCTAATTAAATTATACTTCAATTCATTAAAACCCAAGTAACACTTTGAATAGCTTTCATTTAGCCTTTATTCACCATCATTCAAACATGTAGGAAAATGTTCAAGGACACATGGGAGTGCAAAGTACGGCCATCGAGAATTGAAAGCTTTTGAAAAACCAAATAAGAGTGCAGCTAAAAAGAAAAAGAAGAAAGAAACAGACACTTAAGTGTTTCCCCCTCAGCTGGATAATTCCCCGCTCTGACAGACGTTATGAGCTCACTCAAAGATGCTGTCTGAGGATTTTGAAGAGCAAGGTCAGGTCAGACGTTTGATCTCGGTTATGATTATCGCGATGCTCCTAATTGATACGCGTCCGTCCCCCGCTGCTCCGGGTCCAGGTGAAACATTTGATCCGCGCTCCTAGAGGTAGACCTTTTTTCCCAGGAAGTGACTTTTTTTTTCTTCTCGTGTATCATTCTCACCCGTCCCTGAGGTAAAATCAAACATTTACACCAGCAGGATCAGGATGCAGAGTCTACAGACATTTCTGCATGTACGCACCAACTTTTGCCCATTTACTATGCTCTCTGTATATTTAATGAAACTGCCAACTGTTTCCCAAAGTGCACAGCATCTTTTTAAATTGATCAAAGTGTTTTTTTATTCCTTGTAGGGAGACACTGTTTACGGTTTAATGTCGGTCCAATTTGAAAATAAACTTTGCCAATCTTTAAAGCAAAGAAATGAAAAAAGTATGCATTATTTGAGAGACTTATGCAAATGGAAGAGTGATCTGCTCAAAGAAAGGTAGCAAATTTAATTTGGTAACACTTTACAAAAAGGGTCCCTTTATTAACATTACTTAGTGCATTATTAAGCATTAATAAACTATTAAATAAAGTATGAACAACTGCTTAACCTTATCATGTAATGCATCCCTAAGCAGACAACTCCCCTGGCACTTTGTCCTAACCTTAAGGACACATAATAGTTAACAATACCATTAATAAAAGGACCATTTGTTTATTAATGGATAATAGTGCACTAAGTAATGTTAATAAAGGGACCATTTGTTTATTAATGCTTAATAATGCACTAAGTAATGTTAATAAAGGGAGCCTTTGTTTATTAATGCTTAATAATGCACTAAGTAACATCAATAAAGGGACCATTTGTTTATTAATGCTTAATAATGCACCAATTAATGTCAATAAAGGGACCATTTGTTTATTAATGCGTAATAATACACTAATTAACATTAATAAAGAGAAAATTTGTTTATTAATGCTTAATAATGCACTAAGTAACATCAATAAAGGGACCATTTGTTTATTAATGCTTAATAATGCACCAATTAATGTCAATAAAGGGACCATTTGTTTATTAATGCGTAATAATACACTAATTAACATTAATAAAGAGAAAATTTGTTTATTAATGCTTAATAATGCACTAAGTAACATCAATAAAGGGACCATTTGTTTATTAATGCTTAATAATGCACCAATTAATGTCAATAAAGGGACCATTTGTTTATTAATGCGTAATAATACACTAATTAACATTAATAAAGAGAAAATTTGTTTATTAATGCTTAATAATGCACTAAGTAACATCAATAAAGGGACCATTTGTTTATTAATGCTTAATAATGCACCAATTAATGTCAATAAAGGGACCATTTGTTTATTAATGCGTAATAATGCACTAATTAACATTAATAAAGGGACAATTTGTTTATTAATGCTTAATAATGCACTAAGTAACGTCAATAAAGGGACCATTTGTTTATTAATGCTTAATAATGCACCAAGTAACGTCAATAAAGGGACCATTTGTTTATTAATGCGTGATAATGCACTAATTAACATTAATAAAGGGACCCTTATTGTAAAGTTTTACCTTTAACTCTTGATTCAGTTCAGAAATGCAAACATTAACTTCTAGCCAACCAACTCATGCAAAGATAGAAATTAATTTAGCTTTTTCATGATATTTATTCTTTACACAGACCAACCAGAACAATATAAGAGGTGAAATAAATCAGCCCACGCTCTAAAATAATTCAACTCCTAAACCAAAGGAATTCACAGTGATGCTTGAACTGGTCTGTTTCCTCTTATAAACTTTCCTGTTTTCAGGTCCTTCTGCAACATTTCTACTTTATTAAGGTCAGAACTTCAACTGAGCTGACTTTTCTAAAAGATTATTATTTTTTTTATGGTGGACTGGTACGTTTAAGGTCATTGTCTGTCTGCAATATCCATTTAATTATGCAGGTCAGTTCACAGACACATGGTTGCCCTGACCATTTTTTATTTATTGGAATAACCAGGTATAACTTCAAATCCCATAAGTCACGCCCATCTACTTTCGGACCATGGGTCCCCTACTGCCAAAAAATGTTTTTATTAATTAATCTATGGAGCGACAGTTACTTTCTGATCCAGTTTGATATGTGCCATGGATTTAACGTAGAATGACACATTTTGATGCTAAGAAAGTGCTTATTTAGGTTTAGGTAAAGACGAAGCAGACTCCAAAAGCTTGTCTCATAAAAATTACATCATTAAACCAGACAAGGAGGAAGAGGAAGAAACAGTTTAGAGAGAGTTGCATCCTTCTACCAAGACAAAAAAAGGAGCATTAAACGTGGAGAAAACCACTATAAATCTGGCCATGTGGTAAGCTGCAGCTATGCTGGAGAAGAGGAGATTGTGTTGTGATGTCATAAATGCAACTTGTGATTTGCATTCATTTTAATTACCAATTTTGATAAGCAAATAAATTTTAAATCACGTGACAGACATAGTCAAAGCACACATACTTATTTATTATTTAAATTGAAGTATACAGCATATGTGTGATTCAGGGCGTAAGGCAAATCGACCCCAGAAAATAACTTTTAACCCCATTCACTTACGTTCACTTAGGCTTAGCGGCTCCCTATAGACCCCTTGACGTGTGACATCACACACTCAAGCTCAAAGCCCCAGCTTCTGGCTGGAGGGCAAGAAGACAGCACCTCCCCGTTCACCACCGTTGTTATTATCTGTCATTTGTCAATAAATTTAGCTAAATAGCAGCGAAAATAAAAACGGATGATTAACACATGCTGTGCTATATGCACAAATAGGCTAAATAAGGACCATAACGTCCAATTTTACAGGTTTCCAACTAATGAAATACACCAAAGGGAAAGGTTAACAGCCATGAAGAGAGTTCTAGTGGATGATCCATCCACCTCGTGGCAGTCAAAGTTTCATGACAGAATAAAAAAGTAAAATATCTGTCCCACATGTCCAGACACGAACAAGTTATAACCATCTAATGACTTGTATGCCTTTGTAACCGGGTTAAATTAGTTTCTTTTTATTTAAAGCCCCATTCCTTAACTTTGCAGATATATGCTCTTTGTCGACCTCTGAAGGCTTGCTGCGTAACGTCACTGTCGTAAAATCAAATATCTCTCTCGGGCATAAGCGGCATGTTTACTTTCCTAATGTCAGGCAAAACAATGAGAACAAACTTTTCCACCTCCACACATTGAATAAATAGTTTGATCAGGACTGTATAACAACGTTATGCCCGACTAAATACAATAACCCTGGTGAAATCATTTATTACTTACCTAGCCATTAGCAGCACAGCTAGGTCAGAGTCCATAGTTCATGCCTTTCTTTCTAAAAGAGCTCTCCAGCGAGGAAAAGACGGCCCAATAATAACTCTGGTCTTTGCTCTTGCTCTATCACGTTCTCCTTTTCTTTTCCTATATTCCTCTGATAAGGGATTTCTAGCTTTCTTTGGCAAATCTGCCACTGCTAAACTGCGAGTCTACGCTATACAAGTATGGCAAGCCAAAGGGATAAAAAAATGTGCGTTCTAAACTCGCATTATGTCTGCCAAAACGCGTTCAAGACACGGGTTTTGGCGGACATAATGCTCGCTTTTAGAACACACGAGTTTTTGCCACCTTTGGCGTCAAAACGCGCGTTCAAGACGCGTTTTGATGACAAAATGTGACAAAATGTGTTATGTAATTGTAACGGGCGGTCTTTAATGTTATTGGTTTTGTGTTTACTGAACTTGTCAAGTATGTCATATTTATAAAATTTCTTTTTTTCTTTCTTTCTTTCTTTCTTTCTTTCTTTCTTTCTTTCTTTCTTTCTTTCTTTCTTTCTTTCTTTCTTTCTTTCTTTATTTATTTATTTATTTATTTACTGTTTATGTCTTCTGAGATCTGCCCAGCCTTTAATGTTGTTCGGTTCGTGTTTGTGTTTGTGGCGCTTGTCACAATAAACAGAGAATCGGTTAATCTCCAAAGATGAACCGTGCCACGGCGATCCTTCAGAATTAACCCACAGAAAAGATCCAGTTACACCTTTGTTGCTTCAGCTGTGTAAAGTCCAGGCGTGTTAATCAAATAATTGCAGATATCGCCAAACTGAACAAGTGGCCGGTTCTGAGCTCTTTAGCTATTTCAAACGGATCTGGAAGCTTTGTGCTAAACACCGTTAGCTTTGAGATGTTTATTTTTTTGTTCATCTGCACAAAGATGTGTTAGATGATCTAAAGTGGTAATATCTAAATCCCTAGGTTTTAAAGTGTTAGCTTAAATTGTGGAGGCACAGCTCTGGATAGCGGCTGCAGAAGGTGTTTTTGCTCCCCAGCGTTGTGCACATGTGCACTATTACCTGGATAAAAACAATAACATTCAAGGGGTCTACAATGATTTTTGCAAAGTCGTGTCTAAATCCAGCTAAGGAGGCCCAAACATGGATGCTACCACCATATGTGGCACTTACACACTAGCATGTTTCACAGCTGTGATGATGGCACAGGTTTACATATTCAAAAACACTTTTGTTCTTGTTCCTTTTTTATTTTTTGGTTACACAAAGAGAAGTCCATACTTATTTAAGTTTCAGTCATCTTTTCTGGGTTAATGAGCATCACTTGTTTTGAAATCTCCTTTATTCATGGATTTTAATCCCTCTTGTTGGAACAAAACAGAATGATCACACATTGACTCTCATCCAAATGACTGAAAACATCTGACTGTAATTTTATCTGAACAACTAGGAAAAAACATACTTCACTGTGCCACATACAAATAAATCATTGTGTAGTTTTGTTGTTCATTCTTGTAATTGGGTTCTTTTAATTATCTTGCAGACCTTGTGAGAAAATTTTATGTTTGTTTCTGCAAAATGAAAAAATTATACTACTAGCAGAATTGCAAATGCTTCTTTCCAAACAGGATAACACAGAATTCAGGAAAACCTGCAGTCAACAGACCCCACTTTTTAGCTCTGTTTTAAATATTGTCATGCATGAGTGACGACAATATCTTATAAAGCTTAAATCTGCACCATAAATAATTATGACCAGTGCTTAGTCTTATCAGTAGTGGCATTATACAAGCTTTGCAGCAGATTTATTACATCATAGGTCACTTAAAGTGCTGTTTGCATCACTTTGAAGGATTTATGTCCAGTCTACTTGGTGTCCAGTTTGTAGGCAAAACGGGATTTTGGCAGTGCTGGGTAATGGAAATACTGTGGATGGAAACAGTTGAGGGTAACGCTTGTGCTCAGTCGGGGCGGGGGCGGCAGACATTTAAAAGAGCTTATTGCTGTAGCTTTCACTCTGGCTTTGATTGTCTTTGCTTTGATCTGGTTTGGGGCGGCCATGTTGTGCAGCGTTATCCTCCCATAATCTCTACCATCTCTGAAAGTCTGCAGTGGTGGTGCAGTGGAAAAGACACTGAATGGGTTTTTTCTGTCTCTGCACACAGGCCGGTATTTTAAACACTCACAAAGAGCACAAATCAACCTTTCTGTGAACAAAACCAGGAGGAAAAACGCGCAGTTTAACTGTTAATGGAAGAAAATTATGCAGTACCTTGAAAACAGAAAGCACAAGGTGACCCAGACTCTACACTTCATACTTCCTCTTGCATGCCCTGTTTTGTTAATGTATCAAACTTCTGCTTAATCAAATGCATCATCTTCCCCTCAGCAACTAAAACAGTGTTCTACGGGGAAGCTGTTATTTGCTGTTTTCTAAGGGGGGGATATCAGAGTGCAGGCACTAAAGCAGAACTTCAAAGGGATATTGTGCGTCTATTCCAAATTAGCTGCCTGTGCAACTGTCTGATCACTTCGAGACCATCCTCTGTTGGTAAGAATATATTATCTCATGCATTCATTCTGCAGTACACTGTTGAGCCTGCAAAAGGGCAACAAACGTGGACATATCCCAAATGAATACACAGCGTAGACCTGTAACAGTGAACAGTGACTGAACTGTGACAAGCCCTTACGCTTGTAAGATCAACATTCCTGGGCAGACGTGCTGTAAATATGCAACACCTTTTCATGCTTCTTGGAGCTTGCGCAGTAAGACGGGTGCCAAGCTGCAAGCCTCAATACTAAAAGGCTACAAAACAACATTGGGAAATGAGGAATCAAGGCATGCTCTGCATGATTTTTCTCATGTTTCCTTCATTTGTTCCCAAATTTCTGCCAAGACTTAAACATCTTCATAAAAGCGAAGAAAAAAAGTCTTGTACACGTCAGCTGCAAAATCCAGCTATGGGTCTTTGCAACAGGTCATTTGAGCCTTCAGCCTGAGGTCCAAAGCAGAAATATTTTCACTGGGAGAGCTGTCATGTAGGTTGAAACACACTTGGAAGACTTTCAGCAGTGTGTGCACGATCTGTATCACCTGCATGTCATTAAACTGCGAGCGTTTGCTCGCAACATGAACTATAACAAAGACAGGACCTACATCATACTGAAATATCTGATCAAACTGCAGCTGAGGACAGTACAAAACACTGCTCAACACTGTTTTTATAAAGCTTAATTACATAAACAAATGCATGATTAAAAGTTGTGTTGAAGCTCTGCTCCAGCTGTTTGAGGCAGGCTGACACAGCTGTATACATGTGTCTTTGCACACTAAATCAAATGTCCCGTTGTGCTCATCTGGAGTGAATTAGAGGGTAGAAAGGGTGGGGGGGGGGGGGGGGGGGGGGGGTGGATCTAGAGGCTTTGATATACAGGAGAGGAAATGGGTAATGTCCTGGAACCACATGCAATGTCCTAATAGGAGCCGGTGACTGATAAGGAGGAGATAACCGCAACGCAACTGTCTCTCTCTCTCTCTGCAACCTGAAATAGTCTCGTCCTTCCTTCAACCAGCTCAAAACAGGATTTCTGCTGCCACCTCTCCTCTTAAAGGGAAGTTTTAAGCAAAATGAGGTCAATATTTGCACGATCCAGGTTTTGGTAATCCCAAAATGATTGAAGTGAGCTCGCTGTTGCAGACTTGTTGGTTTGAATCCCAGCAAGATGAAGGGAAATGTAGGGAGTCTGTGACAAGCAGAGGCTGGAGAGCTGCAAATATAACACACCCCGCTCCCTATAAATTCAGCTGATGTGCTGTGGAGGAAGCCACTCAAGCCCTAACCACTAGAGTAGAGTTGGTCTGTAGCCAACAGAGGAAATCTGTGGTTGTACAAGGCAGCTCCTGTGTGAATGTGAAGCAGGGCGTGTCTGGAATACAGCCACTGCCCGATATTCCTGGGATCCAATAAAAAAAAAGCTTGAGATAATTCAAAAGAGTATATATTTGTTGTTGTGTGACAAAAATATGAAATTGCTGTGACGCATATCAGGCAAATGAACGCTGAAGTAACGGAGCAGGCTTTCCAGCTGCAGCTTTAAATGGCACAAATCTGCAAACAAGATACACGATGATTTTCATTCATCCGTTTAAGGGCATGAATCATTCTCTTTGAAGCACATCTGAGCCTGTTTGCAATAAACATAAGAAAGCCAATATGGAGGGCAGCTGGTCAGTCAGGATGAACATGACCTGCGTTTTGATGAGATGAAAAGGGAGAAACGAAGAGAAAAGAATGGAAACAGATGATCGTCCTTTTCAGTCAGAGAGAAAAACAACTTGTAGATTTTCTATGCAAAACAAAATGATCTCTAACCTATGTTTTCAGAGCAAAAAGGGAAACATTTTGGGCCGGTTGTTGATTCACAAAGGGCTTTTTTTAACCGCCAGACATGCCACAGCTCTAACAGGACGCACGGCCCCATGTTTGTTGCAAGAAGTGCTATTCACCTCGGAAAGAAAGCCCCGTGCTCCGCAGACAACCAGCAGGCTGACATCAGCCAAATCCAATATAAACAGGCTCACTGAACAGAGTTCAAAAAGTGACCACAGTGAACTTAAATCAAGAAATTAAATCAACTCCTTAAGATGGTGGCCAAATCCAAACATGAATGCAACCACACACACACACTGGGATGGGTTGTGATGGAAGAATATGCAACAGAGATCTGCTGCCCTCCTGTGGAGGGAAATATAACTGCTTTGGAGAAAAGGCAGAGGAAAGCTTTTGAGTTTGCATAAAACACTCAGGATAAATATCTGTTGAGGTCTGCAGGTCAAGACAGGTCGAACAGCAAGACACCATAACATCCCAACAGATTTATAATCACCAACTAAGCGAAGGAAACCAGAGCACTGAGAGAAAGCACACGCTGTGATGGAGAGAACATTCAAACTTCACAGAAAAGATTTGCAGACACAAATCCAACCAGAAACCTCCATGCTGCGAGTCAACGTCTTGATCCCCTTCTCTATAGCTCTCAAACTGATTTTTTATCTTTCAGCTTGTTTGCTTACAGTCTATGATTAACTGACTCAAATCTTGGGGATATTGCGACGTTCGTCTGGTTTCGACATATTTCTGTGATGTTAAAATTAGAAGCAATATAGTTTTAAACATTTGACAAAAAATGGGGAAAATGTTTTTTTTTTTATACCAAGAACAACGCTAAACCAACAAAATACCAACCCTACGTGTAGCTACAACAGCTACAGGAGATGCAATTTATCTGTATGGACAAAATGTGCACTCAAACAGGAAACCAACAGCTAGAAACCTTATCAAAACATGACAGCTGGCTGAGCCTGTCTGTGAAGAGGGACCCTCCCATCCCACATTAATGATAATTAGGCTCATGATAGGAGCTCTGAGCTCTGCTGTCTCAACTATCATCTTTAATGTTTAACACACTGAGCTGTAGGATGCTGATGCTTAGAGGTGATTTTTGTATTATTTCTTGATTACCAAGATGTTTAACGGCAGTGTGAAAAATGAAGATCATGTAAAATATAAAAAACACATCAGGTCATATTATTACTAAAAATGGTAACACTTCACAAAAAGGGTCCCTTTATTTTTTATTTATTTATAAACTTATTTTTTTAAGAGGATTAACCGCTTGAGATGTAGCATCTAGTTTTCGAGTGGCTCCTCTAACAATCCAACAAATGGATAGCAAGATAACAGAGTTAAGAAGAAAAATAAAACAATTCTAAGCAAGCACATTACCACAGAAAAATTTAAAAAAATAATAATAATGACATTTTTACCATGGTGCATCCTAAGTATATGTAAACAAAAGAAAAGATCAAAAGCATTCCTGAAAATCAATAGAACACAGATAACTGTATTGATGAAGATAACGTTGGTGTCAGTAAATAAATAAAAAATAAAAAACAGGTGCAAATGGGCGTAACATATTCATACACAGAATTTTTAAACATACAAAAAGATGTAATCGACCTTAGATCAGCTGGTAAATTATTCCAATCCATCGGAGCTCTAACAGAAAACGTTATTATTATTATTATTATTATTATTATTATTATTATTATTAATAATGTTACTTAGTGCATTATTAAGCATTAATAAACATAAGCATACAGTATTAACAACTGCTTAATATTAATATTAAGTAAAGTATTACTAAGCTGACACCCCTCCTGGCCTTTTGTCCTAACCTTAAGGACACTATCACAAACAAAAGGGATCCTTTGTTTATTAATGCTTAATAATGCACTAAGTAACATTAATAAAGGGACCCTTATTGTAAAGTCTTACCCAAATAAACCTCTTACACGGTGTTGTTTCAATATTTTCACATCATTATCGACCATGCAGCGGCACTTCAAATGAGATATGATCCTTTCTTAACACGTCTCCACTCCATGGTTTAAGTAACTTGTAATGAACCATTGTCAACAAAATAATTTAGTTTTACAATAAGACGTTGGATTGATTTTCTCTTGAGCAATGGGCAAACTGATTTCCAAACAGATTAGTCAAGATCAGCAAAAAGTGCTTGATTTTCATCAGGAGCAATATTGGTCCACCCTGATAGGAGGCCATATAGAGCGGTGGTCCCTCCAGCCGTATCTGAAAAACATCCTCTCCCCATCTCACTTGTTTTTTTGTTTTTTTTAATCTCAGCAACCATTTACCTAATGAGTTTGATTACCTCTCCAGTAATATGGTGCTTATAGTTTAAGTAACGGTGCCATTTAAGGTAAAACACACGATAAAGCAGGGTGTGCTTCACTGCTAAGTTACATTGATACTGACAGAGTGCTACCGTCTGGCTCTTTGTAGCTTTTCACGTTTTTTTCTCCTAAAGATTAAGACAGCAAAGGGAAAAAAAAGCCTGACTCAAATCTTGAAACCCGTCGACATCAATGTGGCTATATCTGTCTTATTTATACGAGTGTGTGGCGAACGTCAACTCCAAATCATTTGTAATGATCGGGAGAGCAGCCTTGGCTCACATCAAGGGGCTAGCTTTTGTGTGAGTAGAAAGCACACGCTTGAATCCAAGAAAGGAAAAGAAGTTGGCGAGCATCGCCAATGAATCAGGAGTCAGCTCGATCTGGTGAAAAGGGGATCTGTTGTGTTGGATGAAAAAGAGTTTTACTCCTAAATCACAGAGATGTCTGGTGCCGTGATGGATGAGCTCTGGTGTATTTCCTGGAATGATGGGGTATTTTAAGTGGGAGAAGCACTCTTCACCCCTAGGGCACATTTATACAAGGCTGCCCTTATTTATGTTGTAAAGATACGAACAGCCATGGACAGGAAAGGATTGTAGACCAAAACGGAGCACTCTAAAGGTGAAATGAAAACATTTTCTATATCAGATGATGGAATCTATGACATGTGTAGCACATAATCATAGCGTACTGCCCCATGTTCTCTGAGTTTCCTATCCTAAACCTCAAAAATCAGGTAAACAGATAGGAACTCGCTGATACTGAACAGCCATATGCTCCTACAAAACCATGTGAGAGATAGAAAACCTGTTTTTTTCTTGGAGCTATTGCCTGACTCGTAGTATACAATACAGGTCATGCTCCCCAGCATTATAGCCTCAGGGCCCCTTCTGTAGAGGAGAGCAAACAGTTGTGGAAGTGTGTAGCGAGGCCTCAGTTCCTACAAAATGCAGCTGATGGGAAAACTTCAAAGACTGGAGCTGTAAAAGCGTTTCCCCTTCGGATGAGCAGAGCACACATGAGTGAAATTCCTACTAAGATCTGAGAGGCCAAATACTGAAAATGAGTAGAGTTTCAATCCCTTCAGAATAAAAATCACCGTTGTTTACAAGTACAGCATGCATGTCAGGTTCTATCCCTACCCTCACTATAACACAAGCATGACAGGCGTTTGGATACTAGAGGATTCACAAATTACAGAGGTGTTGAAGTTAGCATGTTTATAAGTGAGTAACAATCCAAAATAACACGCTTGTCTTTATTGCCTTCATCAGAGGATGTGTGATATGTAAATGACAATGTCCGTGCCAATTTTCTGAACGCTCAGACTTACCTCCAGGCTAAATTCAGTATGCATAATGCATCTTTCTGTAGATGCCAGTTTGAGCATATGGATCAAAATTCTGGTCCTTTAACACATTTGGATCAGCTTCACAGTCCCAGCGGGTAGCATGCCCTCGTTTACTGTCTACTCCTATAGAGCAATACCCACCAACGGCTCACTGTGTTTTATTAAATAATGAAACTGTTAATCAGAATGATGAATCCATTATGGAAATGTTTACTG
Organism: Aphyosemion australe; assembly: GCA_006937985.1. Taxonomy (NCBI): domain Eukaryota; kingdom Metazoa; phylum Chordata; class Actinopteri; order Cyprinodontiformes; family Nothobranchiidae; genus Aphyosemion; species Aphyosemion australe. The sequence goes on along the minus strand of SSNS01000405.1, from coordinate 272,965 downwards.
AGATTATAAATCACATAAGTGAAACAGACATTTAGCCACAGAGCTGAATAAGAAAGGGAGAAGCAGAGAAGTTGCACCCTGCGTGTCGTTGTATAGATGAACGAAATGGAACAGCACAAAATGTTCGACAGGAAAATATTTTTTAAATTCTTCCTGCCTAGTTTGCGGCCTTTTTTGTGAAAGTTGCAATCAAATGGCATGCAAAATACTCCATATACACTGTAGACTCCTATGATTTCACTAGTCACCTGTGCATGTGAACTTTACACTTACAGTGATGTGACTGTCAACATATTCAAATGAATAGTATGTTCATTTTTCCAACTTCCTCCCTCACACAATATGTTTTAACGGATTCCCATAAGAAGAGATGCAATGAAACAGGAAGCTAGGCCCCAAACAGACTACATACCCATTGTGCAAAGACCTAGTTAGGACGTCCTACAGATGGTCTAGACCGACAGACTCAATATAGCCATGATCTGCACATCCATGCAATGTTGAATGTTTGTAGGGTATTGGTGTGAGTAAAAGAAGAATATATATAATTTACTTCTAGGATAACCAAATTGTTTCAGTGCAGTACAACAGTTTATTATTCTCCACCTTCAAGCTTCAGCACACATTGTTTACTAGCGTGGTTATTTTTAAAAAGGGAAAGAGGAAACCCCAAAAGTCAGACAAAGTATTCAAATGTAACTGTGCAGTTATTGTCAAAAAAATGCAAAGCACATGTTTGGCAAGCCAACTTATCATTTAACAGTTTAGTTCTTTCAAAAAGATTCAATTAATTGAATTTTTTAAGTGTTCTGTGAAGATTTAATTTAGTTTGTAGTTTATTTGCATATTGTTAAACAACTATTTAACACATTAGCTGTGACTTCGAGGAGATTCTGGTCCACCATCCGGTGTCTCAGGAGGGGACAGCAGTGCGCTACCAACACTGTTTACAGTGTGCTGCTGTACGAGGTGTGCTGCTGACCTCGACTTGGGACGTTGTGAATCGGTGGGCGGAGTACTTCGAAGACCTCCTCAATCCCACCAGTGAGGAAGCGAAAGAACGAGATTGCAGATACAAGTGGCCAAAATGTGTTTTCTCCACAGGGTGTCTGAGCTCTCCCAGAAAGATAGGGCGAGAAGCTTGGTCGTCTGGGAGGGGCTCGGAGTAGACCCGCTGATCCTCCACATCGAGAGGAGCCAGATGAGGTGGCTTGAGCATCTGGTTAGTATGCCTCCTGGACACCTCCCTTGTGAGGTTTTCCAGGCACGTCCAACTGGGAGGAGACCCAAGGAAAGACCCAGGACACGCTGGAGGGACTATGTTTCTTGGCTGGCCAGGGAATGCCATGGGATTTCCCCAGAGGAGCTGGCCCAAGTGGCTGGGGAGTAGAAAGTCTGGGATTCTCTGCTTAGGCTGCTGCCCCCGTGACCTGACTCCTGAATAGCAGATTAAAATGGATGGATGGATGGCTGGATGGCTGGATGGCTGGATGGATGGATGGATGGATGGATGGGTGGGTGGATGGATGGATGGATGGATGGATGGATGGATGGATGGATGGATGGATGGATGGATGGATGGATGGATGGATGGATGGATGGATGGGTGGATGGATGGATGGGTGGATGGCTGGATGGGTGGATGGCTGGATGGATGGAATCAGTGACTTATTCTTGTCTCAATACTGAAGAAAGATAAAAGAAACACAATTACTTCATTTAACAATATTTATAACATGAATTTACCTGTATTCAAAATTATATTATTATTATTATTATTATAAATTATAGTTTATTTATTTTTTAAAGAGCCTCTGGTCCTAGCCTAGCCTTTAAAGAGCCTAAAACCTCTGGTCTGTATCTAAATGTGAAAAATTTGAACTAATAACTTCATGATCATCCCACTGATGTTGTGTAAAATCCCAGCTAAAAAGAAGAGAGGTATCTATGAATAATTATTTGACCTGGTAAAACATGGAGAGAAACATCTAAAAAATGGAAAAGTAAAATCCTTCAACAGTTGGCTTGTCATGGACTATTTTTGGATGCATATTTAATCAGTCTACAAATTATAAATGACACATCTGAAATGCATGCTTCTACCAGTAAGAATTTGATTTCAAATGTCTGTAATGTTCATTTTGAAGAATGCAGCTGTGGCAATCTGAAGCTGAAAGCACTTAATGTGTCCCTGGAAGAATATTGTTGATTGTAGAAGGGGGAAAGCCGTAATCGATGTTTGAAGTATTATTTGTGGATAAGGAGGAATTTTAATTCAAATATTTAAATTTGGTTTAACTAATAAATAAACAAACTTCATTCCTCAAAATGTCTAATAGGGATGCATCAATATAAAATGTGGGGCGACATCATTACCTGATATTATTAATGCCATTATGGCTGATAAACAATATTTATCCATATTACATTCATATAATATTTACACACACACACACTTATGGGACTACCAAACAGATACAAAAGGGGCAACTAGATGGAAATAAATATCGATTGTTAATATCGGCCCAGTTTTACTTATTGGACAGATACCGATATGTTAAAAAATTACTAACATTGGCCAATACCGATATAGGGCGCCTAATGGTGTGTTCGATTTGTCCTCGGAAATCCCGACTTCCGAGTAGGAAAAATCAAATAAAACGCCCCGCAAAGTCGGACCTCCCAGTCGGAAACTCTGAAGTTTTTCAGAACTCCGACCTCGAGATCCAAGATGGCAGCTCTCCGTATGAACAACAGTAAGTTTTGGTTGAAATGTGTTTATTTTACAAGACACACATATAAGAGTGCATTTAAAATCAATGTTATATGTAAGCTGAACAAACTAAAAGTGTTGTTTATTAGTCGTCTGTGTTCGTTGAGAGCTACCAAAACTGCAGTTTTCGAGGGCGCCGCCATATTGAAATTCCGACTTCTCCGACTACAGTAACTCGGGTGTGACGTCGTTATTGGTTCCGACTTCTGAGGTAAATCGAACGCAGCATAAGTCACGCCCATCTACTTTCGGATCATGGGTTCCCGGAACAAAGAAAAAACGAATACAAGTCAATGAAAGCTATTTTCTAATCTCGTTTATGTGCCATGGATTTCACATATGATGTCCATGAATTTTAAAGACACATTTTGATGCAAAGGACGGGGTGCTTATTTTCGAATGGTGGCAAAAGTTATTTTAGGTTTTGTGCGAAGACTTATAGGACTACAAATGTTTGTCTCACCAAATTGACATCATCGATTTAGACTCGAAGAAGAAAAGAAGATTAATTTAGTGAGCTTCGAATCCTTCTTCCAGGATGAAAGAAGAATCATTAAACGTGGGGAAACCACTATAAATCTGGCCATGTGGTAAGTAGCAGCTACCACTAAGAGATTCTGCGACGCCGGATTTGTAGTCTTTTTATTTGCAAATTTTTACAAGCTAACAAATTTCAAAGTACATCACAGATATAGTTGAAACTCACATAATTTCTTTTCATTTAAAGGTTGAATATGGAACACGGACACTATAGCGACATCTAGTGTTTAGAGGTGGTATTGCAACAACAGAACTAATTTTCCAGCCGTCGGGATGTTGGTTCACTGCCGATATGTGAAGTGACCAGCCAGGACCATGTCCAGTGATGAATCGTACAGGGTAAGAACTCATTTCTTTTTTTTTTTTTAATGTAGCTTTTATTAGGTAAGGACTAATTTCTACTAATAAGTTTATCTTATAAAAGTATTTACCATTAGAACTTCTTCTGGACTTAGAATCAGCTGCTTGACTTGTCGAGTTCGCTATTTTACACAGTCCCAGCCTTGCTGAGCGGACTTTTTACTGCAACGGTGCCCTCTATTGGCTGGTAGATGTAAACATAAACCCAGTGTCGTGCCCGTCAAAATGCATTTTTGGTTATTATTTTATATATTTTTTAAATATAGCTTTTAAAGGAAAAACTGTACATTCATTCTGCACACCTCTAAATGCCCCGTGGAGGTATTATTTTTTTTAAATATAGCTTTTTATTAAATTGTTCCATATTCAACCAAGAGGTTAAATTGAAGTACAACATACGTGCGATTCAAGGCGTAAGATAAAGCAGATTAGAAAATAGCTTTTATAGCTTCATTTACTTGCATTCATTTTTTCGTTCTTCCGGGGACCCATGAGTCGACCGGAAGGGGAGGAGACTTAGGCTCCCTATGCCATTTCCGACATTTGTCAGTGTGCTGTGATTATATGTCACAACGGCCTGCCATAGCCTTAAACACAAGTGACCGCTAGCTTCATGTCAGCCGTGCAGAGACGGTGCTGAAGTAGCAGCAGCGGAAATCTTTCAGAGGGAAGGAGGGGGAGGCTGTGGGAAAAGTAAAAGGGCAGGCGGAAGGGACACGGGACGTTACTTTGTCACTTTCAAACCGACTAAAGATTTCTATCGGTTTATTTCCTCCTCTTTGAAAGACCTCGAAAACATCTGCTGGAAGGTTAGCTAGCCGCCGCCATCATCTCCTCAGTCGGAGCGACCGCCGTGTCTTCCACACCATGGGGAATGCTGCCACCGCCAAGAAGGGCAACGAGCTGGAGAGCGGTGAGTCCTGGCTGCTGTTTTGGCCTCGACCGGATTTTGTTTAGCTCCATTTGGGCGTTTAATCAAGCCTTTACAAGTCAGCTATATGCATTTGTTAGATATATAAATAGCAGTAGTCCAGGCTAGGGTACAAGGCTGTCTTGGCATCCAGGGGGAGGGGAGGAGCGCGGAGTGTGTAAACAAGCTAATAAAGCATATGGAGGAACTGTCAGTTTCTTGTGTATCAGTGCATTTTTAAAATACTTTTTAACGAGTTTTTGCATTTTCGCCAGAACTCCGTTTAATGTTCCAGGTTGAACCCAGCTAGCCTGCTAACTTTAGCTTTTATGGTGGGTGGGTGGGGGGGATTATCCCACAGAAGGCCCCTCATTCCCTCTCGATGGCAGTAGCTGTTCAGGCCCTTTAAGTCAGCCCAGTTCTGCTCTCGTTTTCCTGCCAGAGTCTTTGGATATAGGTTAAAAAGCCTAAACCCAGCTTGACCCGATCACTTGTGTTGGTGTAACTTAAAACTGAAGAAAGTGGGTCTTTCTGTGTGTTTGGCTGCAGGCTCCTCTCAGCCCTGCCAGCTGTGTCAGAGTGAAACTTTGCACTGATGATCCTAAATCTGCAGCGATAAACCGAAGATCCATGCATAACTGGTATAAATAGACATTGCTTTTTATTTTGAAGGCAGAGTGGGACTGTTTCTGCCTCAGGCCTCACTGCCACATTTTATTCTTGGCTACATAAACAAAGCCGTCCCTCTCTGCACAGCACCACAACCAAATATGGAGATGAAATGACAAATCCCCTCTTCCCATTAAAAAAAACGACTACAACTGTGTCCAGCATAGGAGCACACACCCTTGTGAAGAAAACACCCCTTAATCGTGGCACTTGTTCTTGATTAGACCCCCATCTCTAATCTAGTTGTGGTAAAACTCCCATCACATCCCACTTCTCACACTCTGCTTGTCATTGACTGGAGCAGCTTGTCATCGGACTTTCGTCAGAGGATAAGGAGTATTACAAGCTTTGAAAGGTTTGACGTAACAGCCTGGGCCAGCGTTACATTACACTTGCATACTTTGATGTGTGCAGCTGATCACTACTTAATGCCCCTTGATGTGGATCATAATTTACTTTTTATTCCTGGATGCAAACACAAAAGTTATGGGGGGTTATTGTGCATTTTTATGACCAGACATTTGAAATTCAAGAAAATGTACAGCTTACTGTTTATTTTCCTACTCTTAAAAACCCAGGAAACAGTTTGTGTTTGTTTGGTCTGGTTAAATGGGAGTCATTTTATTATGATGTTTTAGTTTGACAGTTATTGGCCCACCGTGAGACACCAAACACAACAACTCACAAGCCGACGAGGATGATCAGATCAGCGATAGTTTCAGTAACCAAGCAGTTGCTTTGGATTCAGCTACGATCCCTAGATCCAGGGTCGTAGCTAACTGTTAAACCTGTTTAAGCCGACACCGTGCCCCGATTTGCTACAGATTTGTCTGGAGTGTAGCCTCTGTTGACAAGATGACCTGGTTACCTACAGTGCTATATGTTTACTGTGTGTTGATGTCACAGGCTGGAACGGTTGAAAGAGCACCAGCACAGTCACAGTCGGACAGTGGGATTAAACACACGCTGTTGTGACACTTATTTTATTACACAGCACCCGTGTACAGTGTGTGTGCAACAGGACAGGCAGCATAACTCAGCCATGTTCTGCTTGGCTGAGTTTCGGCATTGATCCCTGAGACGTTTGTCTAGCTGCAGACTATGAAGGCAGTGGATGTTTCACCCCTGGGTTGCAAAACAATGTTTCTGGTTAATTTTGAACATTTAAGTGGCATACAGATTTAACTTTCCCAAAGCAGAAGTTTTATTCTAATTTATTCTAGTCACACAATGGCTTCATAAATAGGATCTGTTGCTTTTATGAGTATAAATAGAATATTTTCCATTTTTAGGAAATTGGAAAGGTCAGATATTTATATCCAAATGACATTTTTTTAAGGTTAAACACAAAAACTGTTTTTGAGAATCTTGCATTACAAAATGTTCAAATTGGTCACTTATTTTATCACCTGCTTTTTTTATCAACTATTATAGCATCAGTTCTAGGTAACACTGCTTTGAACATCATTTCAGTTTTCTAAGGAACATAAATCAAACTAAATTGCAGATTAAACATTTTTAGTAAGTTGAACATTTTGGAGCACATGATGTTTAACTTTTAAAGTTTTTTTAAAGTCGTATCCTTTCAATCTGACCTAACGTGCATGACTGAACCTCTGGTACATGACGTTCCTGTACACCTGTTCTTTCCCTATCACAGTATCTGCTTTAATTCCTCAGGCGATCGTCGACCGTTTTCTCATTCCTGTTCCTCCTATTCATGGCACATACTTGTTTTTGCTGCTGTTATACTTGTTACATGAACTCTGTATTTCTCTCTGTCTTCTCTTCTGTATCATCCCATCCATGTGGGTGATTGTTCCTGCAAAACCCATGGTCATCTGTAGAGACCTTTGGTATGCAGATTTCTCAAAAAGACCAGCAGAATAGCAGAAATGCATTGGTTTCATTGTGAAAACCTGCAGGATGTGCTTGCTTTTATTGTGCTTTATAAAACAAGTCAGTGATGATGTTATTTTTTTAATTTGTTGCTTTTTTTGTTCTTTTTTGTTTTGATGTCTGCACTCTCTCAATCTGGATATCCACGGTCTGCTGCGTTTCTCATACATCGGTTTGTTTTTTTGCTCTCCATTGTTAAGCTGTGTTTTTTGTAGCCTTCCTCAAAACTGTGCTTCTGTAAGTGATGCTCAGAGAAACTTGTAGTGTTTTACCTTTTCATTAGGGATGTTCCGATCACATGGTTTTGCCTCCAAGTCTGGGTCTTTTGGTTTTGAGTATTGGCCGATACCGAGTAATGCTAGAAAATAAGGAGAACACGCCCAAGTTGTCCTTTAAGTTTTGATTATTTATGTATTTCTGTATTTGTCGTTTCCTTAATCTGCCTAAAAGTATCTCTTGTTCAGGAAGTACATTGATAAGAAACGTGTTAATATTACAAATATATTTAAAATGATCCTTTTGGATCATTTTTCAAAATGTAATGAGCAATGCACATTTGCATTCACTGACGCGGGAATCCAAACTGCAGACTATTTCGCTCTCCTGAGGCGACGCGTTAGCGCTGCATTAGCCTGCTGGCTAACGGCTTATTTGTTATGGTATCTGAATTCCTGCCTGCTGTAAATTATGTTACGGCGTTATCGTCCATGCAACAATAAGTATTGATGCAGAGGAACTTGTTCAATTTAAAACTAAGCCATTTTTTATTCCGTTTGAAAATCTCAGGATGAATTTAAAAGATCGTGTTTGTTGTTTTATAATCTGATCTTTTCCGATCTTTTGAAAATCACGTGATCGGGCCCGATTTCCAGTCGTGATTGGATCGGAGCATCCCTACCTGTTTGAATGAGGCCAGTGAATAACAGAAAACACGCTGAGTTTCTTGCCATGCATCACTCGTCTGCCTGTTGTGGATGTTGTTTTGTGTTTTATCCTTTCTTTAGACAAAAATGTGATGTTTTCATAATACGTTTTATTTAATATCCAGATGAGAGTTGACTCTGCCTGTTTTTCTTTGACTTCCAATTTAATTTCCAACCTAACTTTTCCCCTCCTCCTCCTTCTCCTTGAACGGTTTGCTAAAGAAATTTAACCCTGTTTGCAGCCTTAACCAGTTTTTTTTGCTAAAGAAAATGTGCCAACACTTATTCTCTGTGTACCGATTTTCTTTTCTTTCAGTTAAAGAGTTCCTAGCCAAAGCCAAAGAAGATTTCTTACGGAAATGGGAATGCCCACCACAGGTCAGTCTGATGAAAAGCATGATGTAACCTTTTGTAGCCCTTGTAAATATTGCATTAACCTCATGTTGTTACTGCAGTGCACAACATGCCTAGATGACTTTGACAGGATAAAAACCCTGGGTACCGGCTCATTTGGAAGAGTCATGCTCGTGAAACACAAAGGGACAGAGCAATACTTTGCCATGAAAATACTGGACAAGCAAAAGGTCAGTGGAAACTTCATATAAGGCTTCAAGGAGAATTTCCAAACAAATTAAAATGTTGACAAGAGCAGTAAACGTCCAGGGTCAGTAAAAAAGAAAAAAATAATGGGGGCCACTTACTCAAAGTCTACAAAATGAAGGCTTACCCTCTTAAAATTGACCTTTATGTGTTGCAATAAGGGGTCAGACGTAAAATAAATTATGAAAGCTGCTTTTTAAAAAAAACTATATGTGAAAGAGGTTTGTCTGACCAGACTCTTTATCTGTCAGGTGGTGAAACTCAAACAAATAGAACACACGCTAAACGAGAAGAGGATATTACAAGCTGTGAGCTTTCCGTTTCTTGTCAAACTTGAGTATGCATTTAAGGTAAGGCGCCATTATTTTGAAATTTAAATAAGGAGGAATTCCTTCATTTGGTCAAATTCAAAGTGGAATTTTTTTTCCCTTGTAGGACAACTCTAATTTGTACATGGTGATGGAATACGTTCCCGGAGGAGAGATGTTCTCACACTTGAGACGAATTGGAAGGTTCAGGTGAGGATTATAATTTTACTTATTAGAGGCATAGTTTGCAACAATTTCATACTTTTAAATAATTTTTCTTGAGCCAGTATGTGCTAAAATGACCCTTTAATGGGGTCACTCAGAGCCCCACCTCCCTCTGTGGCCAGAATGCCGCACTTGCAACTTCAGAGTGGCGGTGCGGTCCCTCCTGGACTTAGAAAAATGAGCTGACAATCCTGGCGCTGCAGTCTGCTTCCAGCATGTTTCCTGCATGTTTTAGATCATGAACACAGCTGATTTGTTTGATTTAGCGATGAACCGCTCCTGTAGACACTAATGAAGGCTGAGGAGACATTTCAGCAGTTAGATTAAGGTGTTACAAAAATGAACGCACAGCGAGGAGATAAGTTTACTTTCACATTCTCTAACGAACACTAGGGGGTGCTAAAAACAAGCCAAAACTGCCAACTGTTCCTTAAAAAAGATGAACACACAGCAAGGAGATAAGTTTCACTTTTACTAACGGACACTAGGGGGTGCTAAAAGCAAGCTAAAACTGCTTAGTATCTCTTTAAAAGGAAAACGTAACAGTGGTGTTTTGGGGTTGTATTTAGGTTTATTTAATTTCTAGTTTTCATCTGTCACGTAGAATGATTTTTAATAAGGTGATTGGTCATTTTATAATTTCTCCCTGTGCAGTGAACCACATGCAAGATTTTATGCCGCCCAGATTGTGCTGACGTTTGAATACCTACACTCGCTAGATCTCATTTACAGAGATCTGAAGCCTGAGAACCTTCTCATCGACCACCACGGCTACATTCAGGTCAGATGGAATGCCAGATAGGAATTTGACATGCGTCTTGCATCTTCGTTTGACAAAGCAGAGTTAAATTTGTCATTCTCACTTCCAGGTGACAGACTTTGGATTTGCCAAGCGAGTAAAAGGCAGAACCTGGACATTGTGTGGGACACCGGAGTATCTGGCACCTGAAATCATTCTCAGCAAAGTACGGATTCTTTTATTTTATTTTTTTAGTAATGTAAAAATAATGATTTGTCTTAGAAAGAAAAAAAATCCTGAGCTCAACCTCTTTTTTTAAATTCCGTTTTATTTTGGCGAATATTTTTTTAACCAATAAATTTTGAGTTGGTGCTCTTATGAGATCATTGTTTTGTTTCATTAAAAAAAACTATAATGAGATGTTGCATTTCATACTAGTTTGGTCTCAAAAAAACTGCTGAGTTTGTAGTTGGTAAGGTTTTATCTGTTTTCACATGTAACATTATCCTTTTGAAGATGTTCAGATTTATTTGGCCTTATTATTTTTCACTCTGTTCTAATTTAGGACTGTTTTTTGTGTTTGAAACACAATTTTCTCAGAAAAAAAAAACTATTTCTAATGTTTTTCTGAAATTCAAAAGCATTCAGGATCACCAAACAGCATCTGTGTCTGATCTTTAGTGTCTTTGAAGGAGAAATCTGTGAATGCTGTGTTTTTCTCCCACAAAACAGCAGTGTTATCCCCAAAAGCCCCTTTAAAGCAGTTTCAAGCAACTTTTCTCGTCTTTGAAGAGATTTTTAAAATATTGATGGTCATGATGGCGCACTGATATTTGTGTTTTCATTTCAGTATCTGAATTTAAATATCTTCCTGTAGTGACACAGACCTCTTTCAGTATTGTTGATGAAGGCTCCAGCAAACCACCTAGGATTTCCTATAAAAACTAATAAAATACTTAAATTCATATTTGCATCACCAATAATTGAGAAGTGTGATCCTCTCACAAGTCAGATCTCCATATATTTTTTACGTGTTTTAGGGTTACAACAAAGCTGTGGACTGGTGGGCCCTCGGAGTCCTCATCTATGAGATGGCAGCCGGTTACCCTCCTTTCTTTGCAGATCAGCCGATTCAGATCTATGAAAAGATTGTGTCTGGAAAGGTAAGGTTTATTTATTTAGATGTTTTCCATGTTTTTTTGTGTTATTTCCAAAATGTGTGTGCACATATTAATTACTAACCTCAACTTTTCATAACCTTTTTTATTAGGTACGATTCCCCTCCCACTTCAGCTCTGATTTAAAGGATCTGTTGAGAAACCTGCTCCAGGTGGATCTGACCAAACGTTACGGCAACCTAAAGAACGGAGTCAACGACATCAAGGGTCACAAATGGTTTGCTACAACAGACTGGATCGCAATCTACGAGCGAAAGGCAAGACGCCAGACACATTTAAAGCAGAAATCTGGAGTTTTTTCTATGAGGGCACCCTCTAGAGGCAGAAAAAATGTTTTGCACCCTTAAGCACCTCTCCCTACGTCCGTGATTACGGCTGGAAGCAACGCCTCTCGTTCGTGAATGTAAACCTCTAGCCAGCCAACAGAGCTAAAAAACATTATTTTACAATAATAATGTGTGTGTATATATACACACGCACACACCTACACAAAAAAATAAAGGGAACACTGAAACAACACATTGTAACTCCAAGTCAATCACACTTCTGTGAAGTCAAACTGTCCACTTAGGAAACAACACTCAGTTTCACCTGCTGTTGTGCAAATGGAATAGACAACAGGTGGAAATTCTAGACAATTAGCAGGACATTCCCAATAAAGGAGTGGTAGCATGAGACGGAGTCTACAACCCACACAAGTGGCTCAGGTAGTGCAGCTCATCCAGGATGATGCATCAATGCGAGCTGTGGCAAGAAGGTTTGATGTGTCTGTCAGCGTAGTGTCCAGAGCATGGAGGCGCTACCAGGAGAAAGGCCAGTACATCAGGAGATGTGGAGGAGGCCGTAGGAGGGCAACAACCCAGCAGCAGACCGAACAGGAGGAGCACTGCCAGAGCCCTGCAACATGACCTCCAGCGGGCCACAAATGTGCATGTGTCTGCTCAAACGGTCAGAAACAGACTCCATTAGGGTGGTATGAGGGCCCGACGTCCACATGTGGGGGTTGTGCTTACAGCCCAACACCATGCAGGATGTTTGGCATTTGCCAGAGAACACCAAGATTGTCAAATTCACCACTCTTGTGGTGCTCTTCACAGGTGAAAGCAGGTTCACACTGAGCACATGACAGAGTCTGCAGACACCGTGGAGAACGTTCTGCTGCCTGCAACATCCTCCAGCATGACTGGTTTGGCAGTGGGTCAGTAATGGTGTGGGGTGGCATTTCTTTGGGACAGCCCTCCATTTGCTCACCAGAGGTAGCCTGACTGCCATTAGGTACCGAGATGAGGTCCTCAGACCCCTTGTGAGACCATATGCTGGTGCAGTTGGCCCTGAGTTCCTCCTAATGCAAGACAATGCTAGACCTCATGTGGCTAGAGTGTGTCAGCAGTTCCTGCAAGATGAAGGCATTGATGCTATGGACTGGCCCTCCCATTCCCCAGACCTGAATCCAATTGAGCCCATCTGGGACATCACGTCTCGCTCCATCCACCAACGCCACGTTGCACCACAGACTGTCCAGGAGTTGGTGGATGCTTTAGTTCAGGTCTGGGAGGAGAGCCCTCAGGAGATCATCCACCACCTCATCAGGAGCATGCCCAGGCGTTGTAGGGAGGTCATACAGACACGTGGAGACCACACACACTACTGAGCCTCATTTTGACTTGTTTTAAGGACATTAGCAAAAGGAACTGACGTATTGCCTACATTATGCCACAGTACAGGGTAATCCTATCACTTTTATGGATTTCTAAAAATAAATCATACATATTATTTATACATATTTGGAGACATTAAAGTAGTTGAAGATAAACTGAAGGATCCTTCTGGACATTGTCATTTAGATTATAAATGTTAGCTACATGTTCATGTGCAATTAATACATTTATGGCTTTATTTTGTGAATTGGGCAAAAATCAAGGTTATTTTTTCTTCCTGATTAGGATTTTTCTCTATAAAGTAAGATGTCTCCTCTATTATTGCTTATGAATGACATGAGTTACAACATTTAATTTCTCTCTGGGATCAATAAAGTCATTTTGAATTTGAATAAAATAAAGAAATGAAATCTATATGAAGGAAATCACTAAAAAAAATCTAAATTCATTCATCAGCTACAAAATCTACAAAATCAATAGAGCTAACCTTATCAGGGCTCAGCATTTGGGTTTTTAGTTGGCACATAAATACCAAATGTTTCTGCCCATCTTCTCAGCTTAAACACGTGTTTAGTAAATGTTGAGTTGATGATGGTGGATTGACAAGTCTGAAGAAATAATTAACTAAAAGGTTTACTTTCAATAGAAATCTGTCACAATTCATGATTTTCCTTTTCTCTTACAGGTTGAAGCTCCGTTCATACCAAAGTGCAGAGGCCCTGGGGACACCAGCAACTTCGACGACTACGAAGAGGAGGAGATCCGCGTTTCTTTAACGGAAAAATGCGCAAAGGAGTTTGCCGAGTTTTAAAACACAAGAACATGGATATATCAGGGAAAATACGGGGATCTTTGCACTCTTCTAAAAGACTTGGGATGGAGCAGAGACCATCTTTTATCAGATCTACGTAGTCCCTTCATTCCTCAAGGCTGAAGGAGGTCACCGTGATCCTCAAGTGTCGAACGATAAACTCCTCACCGTCGCGATCACCTGCGTATTAAAGCAGACACATCACCTTTTTCTTCTTTTTGTTTTTTTTTACTTTGAAGGCCGTTAGTCTTTGATGTTTTTATTTCCAACTAAAATGTGATTTTTTTTTTTTTGATGTATGTGGAAAAACTCAGACAGTGGCCAATATCAGTCCACCCACTATAACTGACTTTTCTTTTGGCTGTTTGGCGCACAGTTGAGTGGGTTGTGTGTTTTTCCCATTTGTCATAAGTGGTGTGTGTACCTAAAGACCCACGTCGAGTTTAGTTTAAGCCAGCATAAACATGTAGGGTTGATTTTATGTGCATAACTGTCAGTTTTTTAAGGCATTTTAACACCGTGAGGGTTCAAATGGAGAATTCTGGGTAACTCGAGAGAGGTCCTTTCCTTTCTTTGCTTTTTGCCTTAGGAGAGCTGAATCCTTAGACCTGCCCCACCAACAAAAACATCCTTTCACTGTCTTTTTGGTATTCTGACCCAGACACGGCAAGCCATTGCAGAAGCTGACAAGCCTTGCATTAGTTAAATGCATATCCACGTCCTTGTTTGATCCAGTTTGGGTCTGTTTAATACATGTAAAGTTTTCTTATTTGCTGTCTTAATGTTTATCGTTTTGTTTTGTTTTTTTTACATTGTGTTTTAACATTAGAACAACTGTCCTAGGTTTTGGGAATCCTTTAGTTGAACTTTTTTGTTACTGTTCTCTGGATTAATGCGACTAAATGAGAAAGAGACAAATAAAATCCTTTGTGGATTTTTATTTGGAGTTTGTGAAGCTGAGAAGGTCGTCGTGAATAGGGTTGAAGCTTTAAGCTTTAACATTGTTAGTTAAATGTCAAAAGAATAAATAAATTCTTAAATATTTTTATGTATGAAAGGAAAGATATTGTGAAATCCTAAGAAGACAAAAATTCATATCTACCCATCATCTCCCTGTCACATACCTAAGATCATTTTTATTTTATTCTTGTGAAAGAATATATTGGATCTTCTAGATTTATGCATTGAAAGCTTGATTTGAATTCTTTCCAACAATACACTGGCTAAACTAAAGACTGCTCCTTTGTATCACATGTAACCCTGTTATTGTTACGCTCATTACATCATACATATATGCTTTGTTACATATTTGTTTTTATTTATACACATTAGAGATGCTAATAAATTTTATTTTTAAAAGGGTTGAAGTTTGACAGTTTGGTCATTGAACCTGGGTCACCTGGGTTGTGTTCTACATTAGACTTCCCAGCCCAAGAGGTACTGTTCAGATAACCAGAGACCTAAGAAAAGACATTTCTGCCATTTTTAAAAAATATTTATTTTTTTAAGATAATTTGCAACAAAACTATTCACATGATCCTTCTTTAAAACACAGAATAGAATAGAAAATTACTTTATTGTCCCTCAGTGGGAAAATTCTGGTGTAAAGCAGATTCACAACAAGAAAAACAAGAGAAAAAGGCTGTACAGTGAGATATACACTTCTCGAAAAAATAAAGGGAACACAAAAATAAGACATCCTAGATATCTGAATGAATGAAATATTCCTATTAAATACTTTGTTCTTTACATGGTTGAATGCGCTGACAACAAACTCACAAAAATTATTTTTGTGTTCCTTTTTTTAGCTGCTTGTGTGCGTGACAAAATACTTTGAATTGGTTTTACCATATTTAAAAATGTGTAAAAGACTGAAGCAGAATATTTACAAGGAGTGAGCATGAATGGAAACCTGCAAATGAAATATGAGTAAAATAATAGAATTGGTGCAAACCATCAAAAGAAGCAAAATCTGCTGGTTTTGTTGGATCATCAAAAATCTAGTTTAAAATTTGTTTTCTAAATAAAAAAAAAGAAGAAAATGTAGAAACAGGTTGTGTTTTAAATTTTGACTTTACATTTTCATAGATTTCTGATTAGAATTTACTTATATTAGAATTCTGAATTAGAATTTACTTATATTAGAATTCTGAATGGAACGAAAATTTAAAGTCATTCATGTATTTTGGTTTTTTCCCCCTTTGGACTTGCCGTAGATTCCTGCCTGGTAGTGGCTGATGGGTAATGTAGTGCAGCGTTGAACACGTGAGGCGGGCGTTTGCAGAAACATGGCGGGCATCGAGCTGCTCTCGGACCAGGGATACCGACTGGATGGAAGGAAAGCCACCGAACTGCGGAAAGTTCAGGCTCGCCTGGGTGTGTTCGCTCAGGCCGACGGTTCCGCTTACCTGGAACAGGGAAACACCAAAGTTCTGGCTGTAGTTTACGGTCCGCACGAGGTAGGTGGCGTCACGAATGTTTGGAGGACTTCATGAATTACATTAATTAACCATATAAATACAGTACTGATATGTTTCCTAGTATTAGGTTTAACAATATCTGCGCACCTAGTAGTGTTTGTATAATGCAGTAGGGTCATAATAGTATTTTACAATGTTTTCTCTGCATCAGACATGTTGGAGCAGAAAGCTTCAGAAGGCTAAATTGAAAATATACTGAAAAATAAATGAACAAATAATGAAACACGTTACAAATATGAAATCAAAGTTAAAATGTGGTCAACTACCAGAAATGTATTTGTAGATATAATCTGACAGTTGAGAAATAATAATAGACCTAATTCTGTGTTGTACATATTTCCAGAAACCTGGGGACTCAAACTTTGGCAAAAGCTGACATTTCAACATCCAGATTGTTATTTTTAAATATTTTTACTTCAGCTCTAAGTGGATTTATTGATATATTTAATAGGTGTTCCTCATATTGTGTAGCCTAGTGAACTAGACCAATTCTTGCTTTGCAGATCAGTATATATTCACATATATAGGATGGCTTGCCAGGCTACATATTGTGGGGAATAATGTCAAAATCAAACAAGTCCAGTCCTGATTATTCCTGTATTTCATGGCTGTGTTTTCATTTTCTGACGTTCCTCTCATTCTTCCCTCTAGATGCGAGGTTCGAGGAGTCGTACTCTCCACGATCGAGCCGTTATTAACTGCCAGTACAGCATGGCCACATTCAGCACCGCAGAAAGGAAGAGGAGACCGCACGGGGACCGCAAATCCACCGAGATGAGTCTCCACCTGAAGCAAACGTTTGAAGCTGCTGTGATGACCCAGCTCTTCCCGCGCTCTCAAATAGACATTTATGTCAAGGTGCAGCTTAGATTTTAAAGTTTCTCTTTTCATGTTAGAAAAAAAAGACAATAGTTCATTTTTTTCACAAAGCTGTTGTATTTTTCAGATTCTCCAGTCAGATGGCGGGAACTACAGTGTGTGTGTTAATGCAGCCACCTTGGCAGTGATTGATGCTGGCATCCCGATGCGAGACTACGTGTGCGCCTGCACCGTCGGCTTTGTGGATGAGACTCCCCTCGCTGACCTTTGCTACGCCGAGGAGAGTGGAGGAGTCAGCTCTCTGGCATTAGCGCTGCTTCCCAGGGGAGGACAGATTGCTCTGGTTCAGATGGACGCCAGACTGCATCAGGATCACCTGGAAACACTGATTGAAGCTGCAACGACAGCTTGTAAAGGTGTGAGCAAGGTGCTGGATGAGGTGGTGAGGCAGCATCTTCAAGAAGCATCGGTGCTCACCGGAGAGTAATAAATGATGAAGTGGAGCACACTTGGACTGAGAATCTATGAACTCTTTCTTTATTTTATAATCTTTCATAGCATTTCTTTATCCTTTTGTACATATGTAATAAGACCAATAAATATGTGAATATAAATCTCTGATTTTTCTCCTGACTTTTGTTCTGTAGACGTGTAGTCTCTTAGTTCTTTTAACTCTGAATAGCAGACCTTTAATGTTTAAATTATGAACATTGCAGCTGCATAAGTCCGATGAAATAATGGCCACGAATCATACGGGTGTCTTGAAGATTTTTTCTTGTTTTTTATCTCTCAGTTCTGTTTTAGAGCCTGAACAGTCTGAAATTATGTACAGCAACAAAATGTAAAGAAATAAAGATCACAACAATAAGTAATATCTCCATTTTTAATAAAATAGAACAAAACCATTGTTATTACAATGTGTATTTCCAGGGAATACAAAAATCTTGCTGTTTTTTATTTTAATGTGTGCACTGTATTGTGTTTACAAGAAAAATAATCATTGGAAATTTGCATATCAGGTGGTCGTGCCATAGAGCAAAAATAATTTAATGTTTGAAATTTATAGAGCACAAAATGTATATCCTATAACATTTCTGATACAATTATCAAAACAAATCATAATGGAAAATAATTGTAATATTGATTTTTTTTTTCAAATCTATTGGTCCTATATTTGAAGTAACATATTTAAATTTTATTTCTTTTTAAATGTTTTTATTTTCTTAAATTTTCAAAATTTACAGCGCTCGATACGTCATCTGACAAAGACCGATTTTATTTTTTTAAGTTTTATTTTATTTTACTGGGCGGAAGTTGGTCCGCGGCATTAGCGTTCCCACAGGAACTGGGAACTGAAACGTTTAGACCGCTCCCATTCGGATCAAGCCCCACTTCTGCAGGTGAATGTGAGCCCTGGACTGAGGTATGTATTTGTATCTTTAAAAATACATTCGTGTCATTGAAACGATAACGCATTTTTGATAGAGGTTAATGATTTCGGGCATTTTTCGTTTCGAGAAACCTGCTTGTCAAGTAGCTAGCAGGAAGCTAACCTCAGCTGTGTGACAATGAATGGCAGAAATAACCCGATCGGGTTATGTATAGAAAAACTAAATCAATGTGGAAACTGGCCCTATTTGTAATAAATAAACACATCTGTATTCCTTCCAACAATGACAACTATCGGTTAATTGAACGCATGATTTTAATTACTACATGTTTGCCTGCGTGCATCCTTCAGAGCTTCCGGTTGGATCCAGGTTTCTAAAGCTGACCCCAACATGGGACTGTTGTCTGACCCCAACAGAAGACGGGCTTTGATCAGCCTGTTGACCCGCCTCAATGCTCCAATCTGGTATGTGGCAAACACTGGAGGGTTCATTATAGTTTATATTACAGCCATTCTTAAATATTATGCATTATACATCATGCTGCATCTCCCATCTCTTCCTTTCAGTGTGCTGTGCTACGTTGCGGCTGTGTGTTGGTTCATGGGGTTGTCATTCGAGCCTTTCACCTTGCGGACCTACATGTCTGAGAATGCCATGGGATCCACCATGGTGGAGGAGCGCTTCCCTGCAGGGGAGCGGGCTCTGGCCACAGGCAAAGAGTTTGGTTCTCACAAGAAGAAAGTTGGGTATGTTTTTGACTTTTATTTCAACCTCAACACCAGCCTAATAATAATAAGTTCACATTCCACTAGGTTGTTTTAACAGTGTTTCTTTGCAGTGGGATGCCAGTGGATTGGCTAGTGAAAACCATGCAGGCTAGAGGGTTGGAGGTGTTCACACAGAGATTCTCTCGTACACTCCCCTTCCCTGATGAAAACAATGAAAGATATGTACGTTTGTGGCTGGAAATCACATATTATTGTTCTGCTTGTATCTATATATCATTTTTATTCACGTCTTGCACAAATTTTTCATCAGATCGTGGAAGGCACAAATGTTTATGGAATCCTTCGTGCACCTAGAGCGCCCCGAACTGAAGCCCTGGTTCTCAGCGCTCCCTGCAGTCCTGGCGATGACAACAACCAGGCTGTGGGGCTGCTGCTTGGCTTGGCTCATTACTTCAGAAGTAAGTCCAGCACCTGCTGCCTTCTCTGGCACAGTTAGCCAACATTGGAACGATGCTGCTCTTGCATTCCTCGGTTCAGTTAATTCTGTGTTTATTAGATCAGGTTTTCTGGGCCAAGGACATCATCTTTCTTGTGAATGAGCACGACCTGATTGGTATGCAGGCCTGGCTGGAGGGCTACCACCACACCAACACCACGGGTGACTCTTTACATTGATTCAGTTAAATTAAACAACAAATGTTCCTGAATGTATTGAAAAACAAACAAAAAGGCTGTATATTTTAGTGGGTTTCTTTTGTATAATGGTTCTTCTAGGAATGGACTGGTCTCCCTTGCAAGGCCGCGGCGGTTCAATCCAGGCAGCGCTGTCCTTGGAGCTCAGCAGTGATGTCATCACCAGTTTGGACATAGTACTGGAAGGCCTCAATGGCCAGTTACCCAACCTGGATTTAGCTAATCTCTTCTATGCCTTTTGTCAGAAGATAGGAGTCCTGTGCACCATCCAGGGCAGGGTAAAGGCTGGTGAACATGTGCAGGGTATTTAGTCAGACCAGGGAGATAACTTGCTTTCATTTGTAGATTCAGAGGAATGACTGGGACAGCGTGTCAGGCTACAGCCATGCAGTCCAGACCATGATGCTAATGGTGATGAAGCAGGCCAGTGGGCGGTCCTGGGGAGATCACGGACTATTCCTGCGCTACCACATAGAGGCCGCCACCATCAAGGGCGTCAACAGCTTCCGCCAGTATAAGACCGACGTCACCACCATTGGCAGGTCAGTTATTGCAAAAGTTTTTTGTCAAACCCCCAAATCAGAAAAAGGTTTGAAAGTCTTTTGCAGACAATAGTTGCATATTAAACGATATATTTTTGATTCATTCAGTCCTGAATCTTTGTTGATTAAGTATATTTATACAGAGGGAGTATATTTCTAATATCTTTTGTCTCCTAGATTGCTAGAAGGGATGTACCGTAAGCTGAACAACCTCCTGGAGCGTCTGCACCAGTCTTATTTCTTCTATCTCATGCCGTCGCTGTCCCACTTTGTCTCTATCGGATACTACATGCCGGCCTTTGGCCTCCTTGCTGTTATTTTGCTACTCCGTGTATCCTTGCATCATAATTCCTCACACCTTTTTAGTTGATCTAAACTGAATGTTGGTTTCAAAAAAAAAAAAAAGACTAAATATTGGCTTTTTTTGTTACACCTTGACTGTGCCTCAGGCTTTAGACCTATGGGTTCAACTTGCGACTCCACCGTCCAGAACTGAGGATGGTGTTGCTGATATTGAACAGGTTGGATGTAAAAAAGTGATGTAAAACTTTTTTTTCTTTCTGAACTTTTATATAAAAAAATTATTTTAATGATGCTCTTTTCCTGCAGTCCAGTACCGGGGTGCTGTCGGTGTTGACTCCTCTGGTCATCAGCCACCTGACTGGAGCAGCTTTGTACATGCTGCCCGTCCGTTTCCAGGAGATGGCTGTCGAACACTTCCAGGTTTCTGAAACTGAAGCTGTTGTCCTGACAGCCATTGCTGTTTACACAGGTGGCCTGGCGTTGCCTCATAACACACACAGGTAATTGCTGACACTGACTGACACACTCTTGCATAATTTTAACATTCAATCTTTTAAAGGCTTCGTTTAAGTTTTTTTTTGCACAATCAGCTGGACAAGAAACATGTAAAGATCCTGAGCAACATGTCTTCCTGCTAGGAACACGTGCACCGTTTACAGTGGAGATCTTGGTGTTGGTATACCCTTGTCATGTGTTGCAGGCTGATTTCCGGTGAGGGGACGGAGCAGGGCTGGAGGGTGCTGAAGCTTGTCGCCGTGTTGTACCTGGCTGTTCTGCTGGGCTGCACCGCTCTCATCAACTTCTCTCTGGGCTTCATCCTGGCTCTCACCCTGGTGCCTGTGGCTTCTTTTGTCACACCACATGTCCCCAAGTAATCCATCTGCACAGACACACTGGTCACTCCGCTATAGGTAAAAGCTTAACACTGAAACTTCTTTTTTCCCCCTTTAGGTTTCTTTCAGCTGTCATCCTGGTGATCCTCAGCCCTGCCTTCACTCTCCTGTTCTCCGTCTTTATCTTTCAAGAGCTCCAGGAAATGCCCGTTAGCTTTCAAGAAGGCTGGATGCTTTACCTTTCGGTCGTTTCACAGGGCATTTTGGACCACTACTTGTATGGATCTCTGGTCTACCCACTCATTGCCTTGATGGTATATCCGTGTTGGCTGCTTTTTTGGAACATCCTCTTCTGGAAGTAGCCTGCTGAGGATTTCTGTGCATCCGTATTCTGAGATAATCTCAGGTTTAGTTGTCTTGGAGGAATGTGAAGAACTAACACTTAAATCTACTGTAAAGTAAAAAGAAAAACAAACATTTTCTTTTTTCTTTTTTTGTTGAGAGAATTACCTTTTTTTTGCACATTTTGTTAGTTCTCCAAACACTGGAGGTTAAATTTTAAAATTAAACAGTTTCAGCTGAACATAAATAAATTGATTTATATGCTTTGTGACTTTTAAAACGATGGACATGGTTAAAGAGAACCGGGAAATCTTAATCTGGTCTAAAGACAATGAAAACAGTATTTGGTTGAAGTCTTTTCTTTAAATATTTTGGTTTTCGGTACTTAATAAAAACATACTTCACTGTTTTTAATAAAAATTATATTTATCAAACTGGATGGTAACAATAGAGAACAGTTAAACATGGCTTGTTTTTTTATTTTATTTTATAAAAAGATGTCTGTATATCTACATCTGTCAATAACTGCTTCATATATTTTTGCACTTGGTTTTGAACGTGTTTATTTTATATTTAAATTTACAAAAATAAAAGTCTGGAATGTAAACAGATGAGTGTATCAGATTTAAACGGTAAACATGCGTAAAGGGGAGCTTTATTGTGAAAGTCTAATTAGCAAACTAAATTTTATTATTTAAAATCAGATAAAATGTCAAAAATTCTATTTTTATAAATAAAGTGGGTGAGATAGAGGCATGAAAAGCTAATTAATGCTTAAAATCTACCAACCTAAGTACAGATCAACTTATCTTAGGTTAATATGTTGATTTTACTGTTGTGTATGAGGTTACTTCTATTTTTTCTTTTACCTGTAGTTTCTTGTTTTTATCATTCGTCAGGTGACCTTGGGTGGCTTGACAGGTGCCAGAAAATAAAATGTATTATTATAACTATATGGAAGAAATAGTCTCACCAGAATGACTTTTTTAAGACATTTAATTTTTATTCTGTGAAATTATGCATTTGAACTTTTTTTTACTTAAATGACACCAGCAAAAAATTCAACCGCAGAATTTCAGCGTAAAACTTTCATCAGCAAACATTCAACAGCAAAACATCAACGAATGAGGTGATCAAAGCCAAAGTAATCCTCACTTGATCGAGTTGACGCTTCGCTGGTGTCACGTGATCAGAGAAGCGTAATTTGATTGGCTAAAAGCCATTTGACTATCGAGTGATGATTACTTTGGCTTGTTGAAATTGTTACGCTGAAATTCTGTTGTTGAATTTTTGAAGACAAACGTTAATAAATAAAAATTCAATGCCTAAAAAAAGTCATTGTATTTCTTCCATATTATAACTGGTATAACGGATATAAAGTTATTAGACTTTATTATTTATGAAATTAGGATCTTTTGATTGCCAGGGAAGTTTATTCACCAATGAAACACCAAAAGCCCAAAATAGTTAATAAAATGAATTTATTACTATAATTAGACTAATGATTAAATAAAAATAGAACAAGGATAATAAAATGGAATAGACAATAAAATGAAATAAGATAATAAAATGAACTGAAATGATGTGAAGTAACGTGATGTGATTATGGGTGTTTATTATCGGATGGAGTCAGAGAGAGGAATGAGGATGGTGTGGAGCACAATATGAATTTAGTGGAATTTAGTGTTGTATCTATTTATCTTATTAAAAACCATCTGACCCAATTTGATGACTTACCGTTTTGGTGAGGCCTGTGTGGATTCGATGCTGTGGTAGAAATTCGGTCTCCCAACACTCGTTGGTTCTGGCACGAGTCGTGGGATGTTCTCCTACAGTTAGTAGAACCCTTAGCGGTTCCTGCTTAGTCTAAACCAGGAAAAACATTTCAACCAACCAGAGCTTGTACCGTTATCAATATGCATTACACACACCCACACTTCTTCCCAGACCTCATTGTGAGAAGGACTAAAATGATTGTTATAAAGTAAAAGTCATGTTAATATATGTCATCTTTCTATATGGTAGTGTGGTATGATTAACTTAAAGCTCATCCTTAAGACTTTATATTAATTGTTATCACAATTACTCAACTCTAAGCAAATGCACTTTTAACATTATTGAACAGATAAGGAGAGACTCCAGTTGACTCATGAGGGGTGGCCGTCATCAGGACCAGAGGAAACTTCACATCCCAGTCTTTGTGGTTAGCCAACACAAATTTGGGTAACACTTTACAATAAGGGTCCCTTTATTAACGTTAATTAGTGCATTATTAAGCATTACTAACCCATTACATAAAGTATTAACAACTGCTTTTATGCATTACATAGCGTTAATAAACATATTTAATGCATTATTAAGCCATTAACTATTGTTTATTACTGAACCTTAGTTAATGCAGTAATAAGCATTAAATAATATTTAATTACTTAGCATCATGTGTTTTACTCTGCAGTAATTACCATGATAGTTGATGTGTTAATAAACCCTTAATAAATACCCAAGTAATCATTTACTATGGTTGTGTATTTTCAGTGAATAAGCAGTAAGTAACAGCTAACTAATGCATCCACTTATCCTACCCTGTATTTTGGATGTTACTTGGATGGGCATTAATAAACAATTAATTACTCACTTACTAATGCTGTACTGTGTACTTCAAATATAACAGCAACCTCTCAACATGCTGAGAGGATCCCGAAGCAGCGAAGCAGACCATCACACTACGATGATGTTTGACTGCTTTCTGAAATCCAGCGTTGGTTTTATACATCCACTGGAAATACACCTTTCAAAAAACATTTCCCCAAAAGTCTGCAATGCTTTAGATGTTCTCTGTCTATTTATTGTTCAATTTCTTTAGAACAGGGCATGATTCGTTACTTTTTAGTAATGGTTAACTATGGATAAGTAGTACGTAAATAATGCTTATGAGTCTATTAAGCATTTAGCAAGTGTTTCTAAAGGGATACATGTTTCGTTACATCCCAGCAGAGGATGAACTTCCTGAGGCAGCTGAAGAAATTCAACCTGCCAGCACAGTGGATGAGGCAGTTCTACACCGCAGTCATCGAGTCCATCCTCACCTCCTCAATCACCGTGTGGTACGCTGGAGCCACCACCAGGGACAAGAAGAGGCTGCAGCGTGTTGTACGCTCTGCTGAGAAGGTCATTAGCTGCAAACCCCCCTCCATACAGGACCTGTACACCTCCAGGACATTGAGGCGTGCAGGTCGGCTCACAGCTGACCCGACTCACCCTGGACACTGTCTCTTTGACCCGCTCCCATCTGGCAGGAGGTTCAGATCCATTCGGACCAGAACCTCTCGCCACAAGAACAGTTTCTTCCCCTCTGCTGTTGGACTCATGAATGTCAATCCTAGGACTGCCCACTCCAGTCGCTTGGTCCCAGTCACATGACCCGGTGTTGTGTTTGTACCTGAAGCTGATCACCTCTGATTAGTACCTGCACTGTGTATATAGTATCTGCTTCTCTAATTATTGCCACCTTTTTATAATATTTATTTTATCATGAGTTTATTATTACTTCCTATATTTGCTTATCTCTTATTTTTTATCTTTCTTTTCGCACCAAGTACCACAGCAATTTCCTAATGCTGTGATTTCTCGCACATCTGGCAATAAAACCCTTCTGATTTTTAGCATATTTTAGCAATATTGAAGTGATTTTTTTAAATCTGCAGGTCGGCAGTAATCAGAGTGTGGATGTAACTGTAACCCATGTGTGGTCAGTGACACTGAACTGAACAAAGCTTGTCAAATAATAAATCTCATCCATATAGCATTTGTTTACGGTCAGGTTGCCTTTTTGTTTCATGTTTTGTCTGGTCTGATGATACCAATGCAGATTTTCTAATTGCCATGATTTTGAGGAAAAGAAAGCTGCAATTTTCATTTATTTTTCACAAAATCTTGTTTAGTCATGTTCAGATTTAAGACAACTGACTTCCACGAACCGGTTGACTTGCTATGACCAGTTTAAAATCATAATAACAAGGTTGAAAACTTGCTGGCATTTTTTCCTCTACATGACACACACTGGGGGTGGGAGGGGGATCCTTGAGCTTCTTGAGAAATAGCTTAAGCAGTAAGCAAACAGGTTGATGATCAAGTGTGTGAGGGTTCAAATCTGACATTTTTTTTCCTTCTAAAATGTGAGAAGTTAGAAAAGTTAAGTGTCTGATGTGAACATCAAAGGTCAAAATTAGTGATGACTTTCAAAAAATATGTTTATAAGGACTTGAAATGTCTGAAGTAGCAACAGAAAGACATGGGGAGATAAAGACAAATACCTTTGGTTGTAAAGATTCTTATTTAAGGACACATAATACTCTTCAAGGTCTGATAGCTGAGTCTGTAAGGTGACGGGTTGGTGTGCAGGTGGTTCAGGGATCAAACCCAGAACATAGTAATTTTAGGCTTTGTGTGAATTCTGGACAACATGAAATGCTCAAAACCAAGTAGCAAGTGTCTGCTTGTGTAGTTTGCCCTGTAAGTTACTGGGTTGACATGCTGATGGTTCAGGGTTCAAAACATAAGATCTCTTTTAGACTTTGTGTGAATTCTTGACAGCAAGAAATGCTCTAAAGATCTAAGCACTTGCGTTCTTGTGTAGCTCAGTCTGTAAGGCCTTGGCTTGGAGTGTGAGTGGATCAGGGTTCAATTCCCAGAGGAATACTTGTGTTGTGGAAATTGAGAGTCCAAACCTGACTGAACAAGTTTTTAAGTACAAAAGCTAAAAATAACAAGTTCAAATGTCCCACCAGAACATGTCCAAGTGTTCACACATTCATTCACATGTGTGTTCAAAGTAAACACGCTGTGAAACGTGTTATATGGATATGTCGGTTGGCTCTATTTGCCAAGCAACTTAAGTTTCTTGGTGAAATTTAATTAAGTTGGCCAACTGACATATAACACGTTTCACAGCGTGTTTACTCTGAACACACATGTGAATGAATGTGTGCACCACGCTCCGGTTGGCTTGAAGGCTGCATCCATGACCACCATTAGGTCACTTTCACCTAAAACACCATCCACATGTTCACAGCTGGATTTCTGGAAATCCAGCTGTGAACATGTGTATGGTGTTTAAGGTGAGAGTGGCAAATAAACCATACACATGTTTGCAGCTGGATTTCTGGAAATCCAGCTGCAAACATGTGTATGGTGTTTTAGGTGAGAGTGGCAAATAAACCATACACATGTTTGCAGCTGGATTTCTGGAAATCCAGCTGCAAACATGTGTATGGGTTTTTTAGGAAATCCGGTTGGTTTGAAGGCTGCATCCATGACCACCATTCATCCTGCCACTCTCACCTAAAAAAGCATACACGTGTTCACAGCTGGATTTTCAGAACCCTTCACCGGGACATTTGAACTTGTCGTTTTTAGCTTTTGTATTTAAAAACTTGTTCAGTCATAAGGTTTGGACTATCAATTTCCACAACACAAGTATGTCTCTGGGAATTGAACCCTGAACCACTCACACTCCAAGCCAAGGCCTTACAGACTGAGCTAAACAAGAACACAACTGCTTAGATTTTTAGAGCATTTCTTGCTGTCAAGAATTCACACAAAGTCTAAAAGACATTACTTGTTTTGAACCCTGAACCATCAGCACACCAACCCAGTAACTTACAGGGCAAACTAGACAAGCAGACACTTGCTACTTGGTTTTTGAGCATTTCATGTTGTCCAGAATTCACACAAAGCCTAAAATTGCTATGTTCTGGGTTTGAACCCTGAACCACCTGAACACCAAGCCAATGCATCAACAGACCAAGCTACGCAAGTAGATAATACTCATCTGCTTTTTTAGACTATTTCATGTGGTCCAGAAATTCACACAAAGTCTAAATGTCATTGTTTGTCCAGGTATTGAACTCTGAACCACCTGCATATAAACCCACTGCCCTACAGACTGAGCTACCGCACACAGACGACTCAGTGTGTCCTGAAGATTTTAAATTAAAATGAATTGTGACCTCAGTACCCCATTTGTGGTTTGCTGGTAGCATTTATTGACTTCCGAAAACTAAATTTAAAATTCAGTACTTCAACTACCCAGTTTTTAATCACTTGGGATAACCATGATAAATTACTCTTCGTTGAACCTTTGCACTTACTTGTCGTTTTTAGCTTTTGTACTTAAAAACTTGCTCAGTCATAAGGTTTGAAGTCTCAATTTCCACAACACAAGTATTCCTCTGACGACTGAACCCTGAACCACTCACACTCAAGCCAAGGCCTTACAGACGGAGGTACATAAGCACATACCTGCTTAGATTTTTAGAGCATTTCATGCTGTCAAGAATTCACACAAAGTCTAAAAGACATTGTTTGCCCAGGTATTGAATTCTGAACAACCTGCAAACCCACTGCCCTGCAGACTGAGTCAGCAATGTGCTATCACTTTATTTAAAGCTGTAATACGGAGTTTTCCTCTTTCAGGAATTATGTATGATTTTTTTAGAAAGCCATAAATGTCTTGTATTGTGATATAATGTGGGCAATGTGTCTTTTTTTGATTTGCTAAGCCCACCCCCTGTCTCATAGAGTTCTATGCAATATGATCTGAGCACCGGTAGCATTAGACTACGGCTTACGTACAGAGATCAATCACAGAGCGTGCTCGAGTGTTAAGGACGTACCTCGGCTGTTGCAGAGTTGGCAACCTTTCTCGTGGACAAGTAAGTCTTTAAAATATAAATATATGAATACACAACATAACATGAGCATAATAATTGTAAAACAATGTGTTTTAGCTGTTTGTCGGCTAGAGGAGTGCATTCATGAATGAGAGGCGTTGCTCTCGGCTGTAAATACGGAAGTGGAAACCACGGCTTAGTGCGAAACATTTGTCAGCCACTAGATGGTGCCGTCAGATAAAAAATTATCCGGAGTTCTACTTTAATAGGTACACACCGATGATAGAATTTAGTACAACAATGTGTGCTACCATTGTATATTAAACAGGTAAGATATACTAATGTTTACTACTACGTTTTAGAAAAGTTTTATTAGTCAGTGACGGTGAACGTACCAGATGTGCTCAGGGTGCCAGATTGGCTAGGGGACTTGCGTCTGGCAATGCCAAATTACATCTGATTCACATCGAGTACAGATGCGGTCTGGACTCCGCAAAGACCAAAAAACATTTGGTCCATTCACCTTTTTGCAGCTTAGTGTATGTTCCTACCCCAGCTACAGTCAGAACTGTGCAGCTTTATTGGTGGAATAATCATCCCCTCCAAACAGCAGAGCTTGACGTCAAACCAACTCTGGGAGATGGGGTGAAGAACTTCCAGGAATTGTGGTCCCATCTGTCCTCTCACACAGCAGAGCCTTGAAGTCCTCAGAGCAACCATCAATCCAAATGTACCATCAGATGATCATGTACCATACCTCTGTTCTAAACTATGTTCAGCATTCATACTCAAAGATGCCAAATGTTTCATTTTAAGGCCTAATAAGTGATTTTTAATATAAAGGTTTAGACAGATTTGTAAAACCCAAGAATTTAACTTTAGACATTGTCCATATTTATCTTTTCAGCTGTTATTTAATTCGAACTATTACTGGCCAAGTTTATTACTGATAATTTCAATAAATGTACTCATGGGAGACTGAAATATTGAGTTTATTGAGCAAACATAAACATAAGCACACACCCTGAAAAATAAACTGGTGAAACACTATTACAGTAGTTGTGGCATAACAGCATGACTGTTATTTTACAAGCTTTAATATACAATAAACAACTACTCAAGCTCAATACAATAACAGGTTAAATTTTATTTATTTTTATTTTATTTAACCAGATGAGTTGATTGAGAACTCATTCTCATTTACAACGACGATCTGGCCAAGAGGCAGCAGCAACAGAGACATAGTTAGCTTTACACAAACAGGTAAGATAAAAAAGAGATAAGATTAAAAAAAATGCAGATAAAGATAAGATAAAACAGCTAGACATAAATACAAAGGACTGTTCTCATATATAATACGTACAAGCCATCAAAACAGACTTAAAACAATCTTTAAGTACTCAGCAGCAGGCACGTTGATCAGAAACTATTGAATGCAATGAATTATTGAAGTTAGATAATGGAACGTAGGTAGTGAGCTTTAGTGATTTTTGCATTTCATTCCAGTCATTGGGAGCAGCAAACTGGAATGAGGAGCGGCCAAAGGAGGTGCGAGCTTTGGGAATAACCATAGAGATTAGGTTACTGGAACGTAAATTGCGCTGGTTGTTGGAAGTGATGAGTAATGAGCGAAGATATGACGGTGTTCTACCGATGATTGTTTTGTATATAAATTGATACCAATGTAACAACCTGCGGGAATGGAGTGATGGCCAGTTAACGATAATTTGTGTATAACAGAATTACAAAAAGTTTGAATAAAGAGCTGTGACCTAAAATGCAAAACTACAAATCTTTTCAGATCATATGTGATTCTTTGCCAGACGTATTTGCAGTTGTCAAGTTTAGTACGAACTCTTCATAAGTGCAGAGGTGAGCAGTTGGAAATGTTAGTGTGTGAACATGCACTCACAACAGGAAAGCACAAGTTATCAGGCATGTGTTCAAAACAGTCTCATTTTGAACCATCATCTTTCTGACAGTAGGAGGTGCCGATGTGACTCCTGTGAACCACTGCATGACCTTCAGGACAGTCAGCTGGTCATCTCTGCTGGCTGGCTGGCTATCTTGGGAGAAAAGCATGACTCATGATAATCATCATCATCATCAACTTTATTATCAGACTCAAGGTCCACATTAAAAACAAGCAAACAACATAAAACTCATAAAAACGATACAAAAAGTTATAAAAGACATGCATACCAGTGTCTCCACATGAATGACTGGTAATGCACTGCACTAAAACTGGGATCCACCAGCATCTGAAGAAGTCTGTTCTCAGAGCTTTTCAACCGCAGGATAAACCTGTACATCAAACTTCTCATTAGAGCTTGGAAGGTCCGGACATGAGCATTACAACATAAAAGACTTGCACTACTGGACCTAGGCTTCCTGAGCAGAGTCCTTAATGCATCATTATATGCTACTTTGAGCTTTTGCAAGCTGGCTTTCTTATACTTACACCACAAAGGCGCGGTATACAAAGGTGTGCAGTAGGTTCTAAACAGGTGGATCTTTACATTGTCAGAACACATGTGAAATTTCCTGACCAAAATATTGGCCTGGACATACAAAGTGCGACATTGCCGATAAATGTCATCATCGTCACAGAGCTGATCTGTGATGATGTTTTGTTTTTATTTAGTCTTTAGTGTGACAAAAAAGCTTAAAAAGGGACATTCCCCTCAGACCTGTAGCTATTATTTAATAACTATAATTTGCTATATTGTTTAGTATGCAACTGGATAATGTCAATACATTACCTCAAGTTCAGTCAGAATATCCTAAAGTAACTTCTTTGGTGTGCTTGATACTACAAGTTCACTCGTCTGAGGGGCAAGGTAGTTGGTGTCAGCCTGAAAAACACATGGAGACAAAGATATAGTGTTATAGTGTATGATAACCATTCACCATACCAAAAAGGCAATACCACCTTCTCATTATCTGTGACAAAAAGCAGTGTGGTCTGATGGTGACCTGCCTCTTGAACTCTTAGTAGAAATCTTCCCATAACTTGCTTCTCCAACATTTCCTGAAAATAACAAAAATACAGAATGTAAAACAGGTCTCATCCTTGCTAATTTATTAAACCCAAGTTTACATGCTCCTACAGAACTGTGTCAGTGGATGAATTAGTGGTCTTTAAGCTCTGCAGACCTTCTGGTTTTTAAAATCAGGTGTGCAGGAGTTAGAAAGTAAAACATGCTGGATAGCAGATCTCGTGGACCAGGATTGGAGACATATTATCAGTAATTAGATGTAACTTAGCATTAATCTTGTGTGTAAAATGATGCATATGCTTCATGCTTGGTGGTTAGGCTACCTTCCATGTTACTGAGATCTGTGAGAATCCGCACACATTCACTTTCAAGTTAAAATGAGCTAAATAGAAATGGATGTGATCTGACAAAGATGCTGTGTAATTCAGAATTTAGCTAAGGCTAACCTTGCTAGCCGCTAACAAGAAGCACACGCTGCTCAATCACATTGAATAACTCAGACAAAAACAAAACTTTTAACTGCATAAACGGTAAATGAACAGAAAAAATTAACTTACTGCAGATGAACGGTGGTCTGCCCAACGCAGGTAGGCTCACCATTGCGCAATGTCGATGTGCTAACCATGGTGCTACGGCTAACAACAGAAACAAGACCTGGGCGGAAATGACGTCAAACCTAAGCGCTTTCACCCAACTGTCAGTCATTTCCCATGCAGCCAATGAGCCCAAAGCCCGCCCCCCCATGTGAAATCAGGCTCAGCTTCTTAAACGAAAAGAAAGTATTGGAAACGTAAACTCAGGCCTGAGAGCAGAGGAGGAAGAGAAACGTAAACTCGGCCACAACTTTTGTTTCATTTAGTTTTCCTTAATGAAATTTGTTTTTTGTTTTTTGGTTGCAGTTTTAGGTTCAAAGTTATATTTATTTTTTTATTTACTGTTTTTATTTACAATTTATTTTTTCAAGTTTCAAGTTTTTTGGTTCGAATTTACAATTTCTTTTTTCGAGTTTTCAATTTTTATTTGAATTTACACTTAATTTTTTCGAGTTTACATGGAGCTGAGCCCATTTTGACCCCATAGAAGCCTGCTTTGCTCGACCCAAGCAAGATCTTTTCTGTGAGTTTACAGGCCTACAGAGGCAATCACAGTAAAAATGCCAGGGCTCATTGTACAGGATCAGGGCATTGCAGGAGATTTAGAAAGTATTTCCAAAGTGATACATGTTTACACTTTACAATAAGGGTCCAAAAGTCATTTAGTAATGGTTAACTATGGATAAGTAATACTATATGCTTATGAGTCTATTAAGCATTTAGCAAGTGTTTCCAAAGGGATACATGTTTACACTTTACAATAAGGGTCCAAAAGTCATTTAGTAATGGTTAACTATGGATAAGTAATACTATATGCTTATGAGTCTATTAAGCATTTAGCAAGTGTTTCTAAAGGGATACATGTTTTTACCCTACCTAAGGTCAGGTAAGGGCTACCTGTTGACGTACACAGTACAGCATTATTAAGTGAGTAATTAATTGTTTATTAATGCCCATCCAAGTAACATCCAAAATACAGGGTAGGATAAGTGGATGCATTAGTTAGCTGTTACTTACTGCTTATTCACTGCAAATACACAACCATAGCAAATGATTACTTGGGTATTTATTAAGGGTTTATTAACACATCAACTATCATGGTAATTACTGCAGAGTAAAACACATGATGCTAAGTAATTAAATATTATTTAATGCTTATTACTGCATTAACTAAGGTTCAGTAATAAACAATAGTTAATTGCTTAAATAATATGTTTATTAACGCTATGTAATGCATAAAAGCAGTTGTTAATACTTCATGTAATGGTTTAGTAATGCTTAATAATGCACTAATTAACGTTAATAAAGGGACCCTTATTGTAAAGTGTTACCCAAATTTCTTTAAGACACTCACAACCGTGCGGTTAGTTCTTTCAACCTGTCCGGATTACTGGGGCTGGTAACCAATGTGGAAACTGGCCTTCACCCCCAGCATCCACCAAAGGTGTCCTATCACCTGAGCGGTGAAGTGGGTTCCTCTGTCTTAGCTAACGTGAGTAGGGAGGCCGAACTGAGACAAGATGTGATTCATCAGAAGGATAAACCGTCAGTGGTGAACACACAGGACACAGTCAGGAAGTAATCTGGTGGTTCTGAAGGAGGCTGTGGTGGCGGTTCTGGTGGGTCTAGGCTCGGTGGAGAGTATGTTGGTTCTACATGCTCAGGGTCACCTACTGCAAGACAGCTAAGGTCTGGTGCAGGAGGGAGCTCGATGGGCGGGGTGTTTTCAACCCATGCCCAGAGTCCCCCCCTAGATAGATAACAGGGACAAGGCGTTCTACAAGAGCAAATAGATGATAGTCAGACATCAACAGGCCTGTGCGTTCTCTGAATGTGATCCCCAAAGAAGGCCAGGGTCATATGGGAGCTGCATGGAATGGGCTTCTTTTATTAGTCTGTCACTTTTTAAAAAAGGGGAACTGTTTAAACCAAAAAGACTTTGGGAACCTTGACCTCGGTGTACACTTCCTGGATCGCGATCGTGGTGATGCGCGCATCATGGCAGTCTTACGTCTGGGGTCACCTGGGACTCCCTGATCACTGAGGCGGAAATAGAACTCTTGTGGATCCTCAGAAGGACCATGTTTGACTGACATGGCATGTTTCAAACCTGCTTTGGTGACTGTATCTGAGAACTCTTCATCCACAGCTTTGCAGGAGGGATGAAGGGAGGGAATAGTCACCTTTGACCTCAGGCAGATGGCGATCAATGAAATCACTCACTACATTCTTCACTTCTTTTAGAACCCTGGAACCCTTAGCGGTTCCTGCTCAGTATAAACCATGGGGACAAGATTTCAACCAACCAGAGCCTGTACCGTTATCAATAACCATTACACACACCCACACTTCTTCCCAGACCTCATTGTGAGAAGGACTAAAATGATTGTTATGAAGTAAAAGTTATAATATATGTCATCTTTCTATATGGTGGTGTGGTATGATAGTGTAATATGATTAACTTAAAGCTCATCCTTAAGACTTTGTTAATTATCACAATTACTCAAATCTAAGCAAATGCACTTTTAACATTATTGAACAGATAATCTGATTCATCATTAATTAAACATGCAAGGCTTTAAATGGATAATTAAAATAAGCAAGAGAAAGTCTTTAATTGTAGTCCTGTGGAAAAGAAGGGTGATAATATAGAAGGAAGTTTTATTAGCCTGGAAGTATCCTTGAAGGAGGGCTTTCAAAGCAAAACACGTTATTCTTCTAGCCAGAAATCCGTAAAAGTGATTGTCTTATCATGTAGCGTGATATAATATAAGCGATATACCTCTTTTTTTTTTTTTTGCTAAGCCCACCCCCTGCCTCCTAAGGGACCACAACCCCCAGTTTTTGGAGCATATTGACATAAAAACCCAATTTATTTTGCACCTTTCTCTGTTACAGACTGAAACTGAAATCTGACTTATATTTTTTGGCCTATGAGGCAAAAGTATTTAAATGACACCTACTCGCGTGAAACCACGTGCAAAGGAGGAGATTGCAGGAGTTGTAGGAAAAAAGGCAACAAACAGACGTGCAAACAGAGGCTCCTTCCATTATAATTAGATTATGTACTGAAAACATCTTTCTTTAGCTCTCACAGCTTCAGACGGAATCAAGTACAGTTAGACCACCGGCTGAAATATACATTAAATACTTAATGCATTTGGTAAAATAATACACTAAATACAATGTTTTTAAAAATAAATGAATAAAAGCACTTGACAACCCTGTAAACAATCCATCCTTCCCCTTTTCATTCGTCCATTTTTCTTCCTGACTTTCTGATATTTTGGCACCAACAGCGTAGATGAGAGAGAGACGGACAGGACAGGGTATTGCACAAGGCTTCACCTTTCTTCTCACTTCACATTTGGCAGATGCCACTGATGAGACTCTCAACTTCAGCTCCAATTAGGAGCAAAAAAAAACAAAGAAAAAAAAAACGATGGCATCATCTCTTTCTCTCCTAAAATAAATAGCAAACTGTTTGTGTTGTTTGCACCACACACACCCTTTAAAATAAATAGCAAAGTGGTCCGGCCAAATGAGATGCACGTCATGGTCATGTTGTCCATTTATAAACAGGAAATAACTCTCTGTCAGCAGGTCATGGTCTGACCCTCGACGGGTGCAGCTCCGCTCCACGCCGCGTTTCCTCAAGCGCTCCGGCGTGCAAACGAGTCTCAGTGCACTTCACTGTCTGTGTGAGTATTCTGTTAGCATGTGTGTTTCACTGTCTGTGTGTGTGTGCATGTGTGTAGCGAGAAATAAAATCCACACAGCGATGATGGGCAGTCAGCTGCTGCTCAAACCAGACTCTCTGCGATCCTCTCTCCTTCCTTTTTCCTTTAGAGATGAAAAACAAAAAGAGGGAAAGTTGTGTTGAAGGTAAATGCTAAAACGTGTGTTTTAGATGTAGCCGATCAATATGTCAGCGTACCTGCTGGTTACAGCTGTGTGTGTCAGGTCTAGCGGTGGCACAGATCTCGCAGCCGGGACGAGATGGCTTGTTGATGAAAGTGCACGAAGGACACGCCCACTCTGTCAGCTGTGAGGGTAAAAACATTTACAGTTAAGCGGACTGAAGAGAAAAACAGCTTTTTGGAGTGTAAAGGCTGCAGGTGTTTTTATTACCTGTGTTTTACTGGCTTTGTTGGTGTGATCGTTTAACTGAAGCTTCTCAATATCAAGGACATCTTTGATGTTATTCCCCCCACCGGCACCTGTTTGAAACAATCGATGCAAGGTTAAAAACGGTGCAATAACAGCGAGTTTTACTCTAAAACAATGTTTTAAAAAATCTGAAATATTTGGACAGCTCTCCTCTGATTGGCTAGCAGCAACACGACTCTACCACTGACTCTGTTTGCTCTGCGATGTTGATGTTTTATCTCCACAAATAACACAAGCCTGAAGGAGTTCTGCCATGCTGTGGAGTTGCTAATGCTAACGGTTAGCTTCTACTAGCTGATACGTGCTCTGCTGTTTCCTGGACGCTAAACCAACAACAGCCTTCCCCGTTGTGAGCCAAGATGGGCGAGTCCATGAATGCCAATTTTCAGTGTGACGTACATCTGTGTGGCTTTTTCTGACCCAAGTGTTTTTCCATCTATTTTTTATCAGCAGCTAATGCAGGAAATAGGGGTAGAAGACTATTTTCACATTTAGCCTGCATATTAAACTCAGATTAAACGATCGTATTTCAAAAATAAGTAAAAAACAGTTTCTCAGTGAACTTGGCATTGAAATGAAATAATACATAATAAATAATGTGTTTTTAACAATAATGGAAATGTCAGGTAAACAACTTTGAAAAAAAGAACACAAACCTGTGAATATAATATTTTATTACTGTAAATTAGGGCTGTCAAAATTAGCGCATTTTTAATGCGTTAATGCAAAGCCCCCTTAATGGGCATTAATTTTTTTAACACGCGATTAACGCGCAGGCTTCCGTAGATTTGTTTTGGCCCTCCTCGAGTTCCATAGTCTGACGTAAATAAGAAGCAGGAACAAGCCATTGGCCAGCGGCAAATTTCCTTTTTTTACATGTGTAAAAAATGTATTAAACCCTCAAGTCAATTTCTTTTCAGGATTTCCATGGCTGAATTTTTAAGATAAAAACAGTGTTTTTAAATCATGTGGGGACCTACGCCTACCAGGCTTTCAGTATGAGCGTAAAGCCGGCGATGACGTAACCGCTCAGAAAGCGAGTGTAAACAACGTGTAGAAAGTGACCCGCAGCTCGGTATTTTTCTCTGGATTACGACGAGGCGGATAACCAGAGAAGTTCAACCGAACATGATCGGTGGCGAAACGGAGGAGGAGGGTACAGTTTGTTTACTTTTATTGAGTATTTAATTCCTATGTTTGAAGCGCTGCAACCGAGACCTCTCAGCTGATGAGATAGCGTCATCATTCTGTCCCAATATAATTCAATAATCTACAGAAAAATAAAAAAAAGTGCTTCCCTTTCTACCGCTGGAAAAAATCCGGGAAAATTAATTGATAGCTTACCAGAATAACTTTGTGTGTGTGTGTGTGTGTGTGTGTGTGTGTGTGTGTGTGTGGGCCACAGTTCAGCAACATCAGCTGATTTGAGTTTGGCCCCTGTTGCATTATTTTTGTCTGAGTTCAATAGATTAAGAAAGCAAAAAAAAAAAAAAAAACAGAACAGAAGTGTTGCCTTATATTTTTGTTAAAAATAATAAGATATATTTAAAATGTGCTAAATAGGCAGAGTCCTAGTTCTTTATCACACTCCTCCCTTTGTTCTTGTTTTAGTACCATGTGTTGATTTTGTGATTCCTTATGGTGGAACCATATAAGGTGTTATTGTGTGGGAGGTAATGCCTAATTGTATCTGTATATCTGAATACCGGAAACAATAAATAAACACTAAACAGCAGCTAGGAGCTACAACACTAGAGATTATTTGAAAGCTGTAATAAAATCACAGCGTTGTCCCTCTGACTGTACCTGATCATTTCTCCAGTTTGACATAAAAGGCTAAAATGATGCAACACACGAAAGCAGAAAAGCAACGTTAAACTGTAACTACTCGATGTTTGAACACTGCACTGCCTGAACTGTGATGGATGTTTGTCAAACTCACCCTGGTTGTTATGGGGGAGTCTGGAGGGCAGGGTGCTGTACCCCCTCCAGTCCTGGGAGGAGGGGCCGTTGCCTGGGGGTAGAGGCGTTACAAGCAGAGCGCTCTCCAGGTCTTGCTGGAACAGCTGGCGTGTGATGCAGGCTTGACGGGCAGAAATCAGGTAAAGGTAAGCCGTATCTCCATCCTTCTGCACACCGTACGAGGCTAACGATCTGGGCTCTGTGCACAGACACTGACCGATCACCCAGCGCTGCACGCGAGGATGGAAACCGTACTCGAGGAACACCTGAAGAACATCAACTGTGTTAAATAACAGCAAGCTTTGATTTCTTTAAATCAGTTTCACGTTTCCTCACCTGTTCCTTGAGCTCAGCCACAGTCATGTAGGGGAAAACTTTCACTGTGACGCAACAGGAAGACGAAGCATCCTCGACCACCACAGACAGACTGAAACATTTTACTGAGAGTTAAAACACTACAGCAACTTTTAGGACTTTATATCATCACTCAACTTTTCTGAACTCCTCACTTGATTTCTCCATCTGCGTAGTTTTTTTGGGACAGCTGTATCGTCAGCACCGCTTTCTGCCGAGCCAGTGCAGAAGCGTGCTGGGAAGCCGACTGAGCGTCTCCCGCTTCAATCGCCCTGGCGAGCTCCAGACACAGCTCCTCTGAAAAGCACGAGTGATAAAAGTCACATCTTTGGAGGATGTTTCGAGCAGGGATGCAGATGGCGATGAGGAGGGATGCTCACCACAGAGCGGCAGAGATGCTGAGCTCCACTGCTCCGTCGCTGCTGCGCTGCTCTGTTTGCCGTCTGATTCACACGTGTTAATATTCGCAACTGTCAGAACAAAAACGACACCTTCTTTAAAAGTGCTTTAAAACACGTGACTGACATTAGATAATCAAACTGACCTCTGTGTGCCTCCGTCAGGGACGACACCACCACAGTGGCCCACTCCTCAGCCTCTCGGTCACAGCGGAAGTTGAAGCGAATGCAGTCATGAGGTGGCGCAGCAAGACGCATCTCATGGCAGCGAGAGGATTTAACCTCATACTGCACAGAGCGCAAGTCAAACTCTGCAATGAACTATGGGTAAAAACACAAAGACAACAAACTTTACAGCGTGTAACATTGACTTTAATTCATATTAGTCAGGATTTATAAGCAGGTATTGCAAGAGGAAATGCAGCCAGAGAAAGGACTAATTTATGTTACATTTATTTTTGAGCCTTCTCTAATTAGCCATGCACCTTTTGCATTAGGAAATGAAAAAAATAATTGCAAATACTGCAGAAAATAAGTGAAATATTCAAGTAATCCTGCAGCCAGATGAGCCTTTTATTTGATTTGTTCCTACTGCAGCACCAGAGGTAGCTTAAGGCCACTGAAATCTGTCGTGAAAAGGCAAACAAAAGCAGCACAAAGGGCTTCGGTCCCTGGTAGAGAGCGTGCACTGATGAATTCTCTGAAACAACTGTGTCTGATATGATCTAAAGAAGCTGGGATAAAAGTAAATCCATGAAAAATCAAATAGCAGGATTTTAAATTGAGATGCGTAACGTGATGTAAGTGGTTACTTTTGAGGAATCCTCAATAAAATATAAAGATATAACAAGAGATGATATTCCATATAAATATGAATTATCACTATTATTGAGCCAGGGACACCCAACACTTTATAATAATTTGACACGGAGGCAAAAATATAGTTTATAAAAATCAATGATGATACAGGACACAGGATTTTAAATGATGAGTTATGGTAATATCAACCGAGACGCTGAATGAGCAATGATCAAATATGAGCTTAGATGTTATTATACATCTAAGTGTCTTAGAAAATGTGACGTCATTTTAAGTTGTCAAATTAATAATAAAAACCCATCCAGCACCAGTGTGCATCTACAAACCCTTT
Source organism: Aphyosemion australe (assembly GCA_006937985.1). Taxonomy (NCBI): domain Eukaryota; kingdom Metazoa; phylum Chordata; class Actinopteri; order Cyprinodontiformes; family Nothobranchiidae; genus Aphyosemion; species Aphyosemion australe. The sequence continues at coordinate 232,944 of SSNS01000405.1, read as the reverse complement.
GTGGGAGTTCTCGGGCGATCCAGCTGGCTGAAAGCTGTCCTGACCTGCTTACGGGTGGAATTGGACTTCTGTGGCATTCAAAGATCGTAGCCCTCTTTTTAACCCGCACGGCTGGCCGATAAGATACAACCCGGGTGGCTGCTGGCTGTCAGACGGAATTTGGCGTCTGATGGAGTTTTGAAGGTTGCAAATAAAAATAGCTTGGAAAGGATGGTTCATATGCCGGCTAAAATTATTCCACTGGAAAATCTGGCTTGATCCCCAACGGATGATAATCTAGCGTGAGCTGGAAGCTTTGCAGGAACCCTCCTGTCAGCTGTAGCTTTAACAAGAACTGCTGAATAGAGGAAGTGCTACTTCTTTTAAGGTTCTTTGTTCATAAATTTTGGCAAATCAGAATCTGACAAGTGTAAATGGGCGTTTACCAAAGAGTCCTCAAACTTCACTTTTTCCTTAGACACTTAGAAAAGACTTATTTCTTAATCTGTGAAGTAAAGAGGTTAAACATTCATTTATTAATATAGTAATATTAATGTGTGAATATCCTGATAATAAACCATCATTATTTAAGATCTGAAAGAAAGCATTATGAGAATAAACATTTATGCTGATTCATTCATTGCTGTAAAGCAGTCAAGACACACAACAGAATACCGTAAATCCTCTAATATTGGCCTGTATTCCATTACCGGCCGGGTCTCCTATATTAGCCGGTCTCGCTGTCAGCGGGGGTAAATAAAGGCCGGTCTCTAATAGTGGCCGGGGCTACTATTAGAAACAGCATGGGTGTGTGTGTGTGTTTTTTTTTTTCGTAGATCGACGGTAAAGTGAGCCCTCATTCGATTTTTCGAGGCGCACGTATACCACGTTTTACAGTAACAGTGGACTAGTGGATCATAATCTAGTGGACCGCAAATAGCTTTTAGAGTGCTAATGATTTTAGCAGTTAGCTCAGTGTTGTAGCGTGGCATTAATACCTTAATAAAATCAAACTAATGTACCGGAAATGTGGATTTAAAAAGGCTTAAAACGTTAGTTATAAGTAGATCCTAGCACGTTCTCACCGTTAGCATTAGCTATCATTACGAGTTAATTACGTAACTAAAATAGCACATCTCACGAGCATAAACAAGACAACGGTCATTTAAAGCTTCTCCTGATCTCTAAACTGTTAACCAACCTGAAATAAAATAGTTGTAGGCTTTCAGACTCATAAAAGGCTTTTGGTTTGCAGTGTAATATGACATTTGCCACACGAGATAGTTTGTTGTGTCGATCGCTTCAGCGTTGGGTAAATCCTCCAGCATGTATTAAAAGTCCAACTTTTAAAATTAAATGAGTCATAACCTAAAGGAAGATATCGTGTCTGTGCCAGCTCGTTTAGAACACTCACTTTCATCCGTCACGCTGTGTTTTATAGTAGAGCAAAACACTTCCTGTCCACTGTTTGAGTTCAGCGCGGCGGCAGGGTCACGTGAGTGAAACCCACCAATCATCACTTTTGATTTGCACGTGAGACTTCAGTCACCGCTCAAATAGACACAAAATCTTGTTTTTATTCATTCTACTGGTAGTTTATTTTGCTCAAATTGAAATAGAGGCCTGCCTCTAATTCTGGCCTCCTTCCAATAAAGGCCTGAACCAGGATGTGCTTGAGTTAATAAAGGCCCGGGCCTGTATTAGAGGATTTACGGTATGATTGTAAATAACTTGTAAAGCTAGGAAATTATTTATGAGACCGAACTGAGAATCATTTTATTAAAAGGGAAAAGAGTCTCGTCTGCACGAGGCCTTGGGTTTTGCAGCTGCATGTAAACAGTGGCAGAAAGACAGTCAGGAGACTGGATTGTTTTGGTTACTTCCTGGTAGCAAGGCCACGAGCAGTATGTTTACTGGTTTGGAGCCCAGAAAGTTAAACTGCACGCTGATGGAGCAGGCTGTGGACAGTGTCTTAACCCTTGCATTACATGGCCTTGACCTACGTTACAGATGAAAAGCAGATTCAGAGGCTTTAAGATGTCATGCAGAAAACTTGGCAGAGAAGGGACAGGCGTGAGAGTTCAAAATTAAGTTTAAAATACAGCACGAGGACAGAGACTTTAAATTCTCTTCCAAATAATAAATTATCTGCAACGTATTTGGTTTAAAATAATGAATTGAGCTACTGTGTTATCTAAAAAGATAATCTTTATGGAAAGAATCCAGTTTTATTATTGCAAAACCCCTAAATAAAATTTTTATTGTCACTTTATTGCTGTTTAAGCATCAACGTACACTGACGCTTACCTTTTCCTCATTCAGCATTTTGTTGTATGATACAACTCTGGGTTTGTTCACTAAAACTACAAATAGAAGAATAATCCAAACATCCAAGGAGCAATAATTATCACTATGCAGTTATGAATGAAGAACAGCAGAAAAACTCCAGGAGTGGAGTTTAATTAGTTTAAACTGTATAATATTCATGTAAATCTGTCTCATCTTATGCAGCAGCTTTAAGATACTAAATAAATAGTTATTTGATCTTTGTGAAACAAGACTCCTCAAACATTCCTCCTTCTAATCAGAGATCAACTAAACTTCTTCAATAATTAAAAAGAGAAATCCATCTGTCTTGGTGTGATTATCAAGTCTTTACCAACTAGATCATCAACCATGATGATCTAACTCAATTCTGACACCAGAGGAGGGTGCTAATCTACACCTGAGTCACGGCTGAAACCTGTTTAAATGCACTAAAATCACCATGAATCCACTGCTGTTATTAGATTTCCTCTTACCTGAAAAGAAGAAAAGGAAAGTGAAAGTAAAACCCTGCAACTACTTTAACCCACAAATATAAAATGTGCAGCTTTTATCAGCAGATATCTTAATAAAACTCTGCTGGACTGCACATTAGTGCTGTTTAAAATGGCGTGTAGTGTGCAGGCCTTTGTTGATATGTGGTCCAGCACGGTGCGTCCTCGTAGAAGCGGTTTACAACAGCGTTTCTTCTAAACATAAAGGTGTGTGTGTGAAATCTCACCACACTGCGGTTTCCGCTCGTATCTCTCAGCGCCAGTCGGAACTCTCCGGCCCGGCTCGGGTCCATGCTGAGCTGCAGGCGCAGAGCCTCGCTGCCTGCTCCAGGGAGGCACAGAGGTCGGATCCCGGAGTGGGACACCGAAACGCGGACTGACATCAGGACAGTACTGCAGCATGCGGCCGAGCCAGGCCCGCTGCAGGTCGCCTGTTGTTGGGATGAGGCAGCCACCGGGGCTGGAGGAGCCCAGCTGCCCGAGCTGAGAGCCATGTCGCGGACACAAGGCGGAGGGAGGGTCGTTTCTGCTCCCCGCTTCGGCTGTTAGGTCTATAAGGTCCGCCGCTGCTTAAAGAAAATGCGTTCGTTTATGAGCAGGCTACAGTTATAATATAGTCTTGCTATTTTTTCCATTTCTACCCGAGCCGAGCAGACGAGGAGCGAGAGAAAAACAAAATAGGAAGCGGAGGGTTTCGTCTGCTATTTACGTCCGGGTAGAAACAGAGACTTGAATTAATTGTCCGACCTCAAAGAAAGCGCACAATATAAGTTGAAGAGAAGGGAATAAATACAAGTTAATTTTTATTTAAAATAATTTTATTTGTGTATTTATTTGTGTATTATTTACTTATTAGTTAAGTTAACAAAATTATGATGTAAAAATATAAAAAATCAAGTTATCCGGCAAGTTATCATCATTGTAGTAGCAGTATTATTATCTTCATCATCATTATTATTATTAGGGTCTCTATTGACCTTCTGACTCACAGTGATGCAGGGTAATGTCACTGTTGTGTTCTGGGTTCTGCTGCCTGGACCTGACTGCAGCCTTTGACACCATGGACCACCTACTTGACAGGCTGCCCCAGGGTTTGCCTATCAGGAGTGATTTCCCTCTTATCTATCTGAATGTTCCTTCTCTGTGGCTGTCTCCAGCTGTACGGTCTTCCTCCACCTCCCTCACCCATGGTGTCCCACAAGGTTCTATGCTGGGGCCTCTACTGTTCCTCCTATCTGCTCCCTCTCCAGCACATGCTGAGCTCTTTTAAAGGAATCTCCTACCATCTTTATGCAGATGACATTCAATTGTACATCTCATTTAAACTCAATGAGATGTCTAAGCTGCAGGCAGCTATTGCACACTTGCTTAGACTCTTAAAAACTGGATGGCTGGGAACTTTCTACAGCCGAATGAAGACAAGAATGGAGATCCTCATTTGTGCCCCAGATAAACTTGTTCCCAAAGTCAGAGACTCTCTTGGTCAGCTTGCATCTCACACCAAACCCTCTGTCTGAAATCTTGGTGTGACCTTTGACCCAGCTCTCACTCTGGATTCTTATGTCGGTTATCTTGTTCGCTCTTCATTCTTTCATCTCAGGAACATTGCTATCTGAGTCCCACTCTGAACTTGAGATTGTTCTCCACACCTTCATCTCCTCACGCTTAACCTACTGCAACTCGCTTTTAACTTGTCTGAGCAGAACCTCCCTGAACCGTTTACAGGTGGTTCAGAATACCTGTGCTAGGCTGCTGACCGAGTCCTCCAAACACACCCACGTCACCCCGCTTCTCTTCCAGCTTCACTGGCTGTTGGTTAACTTCAGAGTTCATTTCAAGATCCTGGTTCTGGTTTTTAGGGCCTTACATGGACAAGCCCCATCATACATTGGTGATCTTCTCAGTCCCTACACCACCAGCAGGTCCCTGATGCCCAGTGATTAAAGCCTACTGGTTGTGCAGCGCACCAGGCTAAAGACCAAAGGTGACAGATCATTTGCTGCTGTGGTCCTCAGACTCTGGAAATCTCTCCCCCTGAGCCTGAGATCAGTGGACTCAGAGGTCTCCTTTAAAAAGCAGCGGAAGACTCACCTGTTCAGGCTGGCTTTTTTAAAACTTCTGTTCATCCTCTTGGTCACCAGCTTCCCTTGATGCCAGTGTTTCTATCATTTCATTCCATCTGTGTGCAGCATGGTAGCTAAAAGCAGCTTAAAAACATAGAAAGTAAGTCTTAAACAAGACAAGAAAGCTCTTATTATAATAGTTTATCTTGCTCCATATTTTTGTATTTTCATTCTAGTTTTTCCTGATCTAATCTGGTTTTATTCAGTCAGACCAGTTTATCATGTGAGGGGCTAAAAGTTAACGTATAACAAAGAGGTAAATTTATCATTCAGCTGATATTCTTTTAGCTTTGTCTAGTAAAAGAATAACTTAAACAACATCCGTCTGCTAACATCAGGCCATCCTTTCAGCAGAGCCTGTTAATGTGGCATGTATTAACACGTTCCTACACGTGTATCTTTAACTATAAATCTTGCTTTAGTTGCACAAAACTGAAGAGAAAAAGAGAAAGTGATTTGCTCGCTCCATCTCAAACTCTGACCAGAGAGGAAATGAATCAGAAATGTATTTGATGCATGAGATTCGCTCCAATGCAAAGAAAATGAAGCATTTGGACTTTTCAGTCCTGGACAGGCGAGCAAATCAGATTGAAGAAGATCTCAAACAGGTAAAAAATTAATGTATATCTGCAGAATATGGATGGTGCATAACTTTTTCCAACTGACCTGTCCACAGGGAGTGAAAAAACCCTATGGGGAGTTGATAGATGTCTCCTGGTGTGACCCCCACAGGACAGGTTTGAAGCCACTGTCGTTTTTCAGACAGGTAATACGAGATCCACCAAATACTCTGTATAGTTCTTAATTTTTTATTAACACAACACACTTTTTTTGTTGTACACTGTGTTGCAGGTTCTTGCAGGATGTATTTACCCCCAGCTTCTGGAGAGCGACAGACTGATGGTGGACGTCAGACGGAGAGCTCGGAGACTGCTGGAGACGTGTGCAGGAGGGAGTGTAGGTAAGAAAGTAGTAATGCATGAAAGATTTTCAAATACAAACAAAATATTAAACATCCCAGCATCCTAGAGTATGAGCAAAAACTAAAATATGCAAATTTTGAAATAATTTTTTATTGATTAAGCCACTTTTTTATTATTTTGTATTGTTATTATATTATTTTGTGCCACTCAAGCAAAAAAAGAAAACGTCTGCTTTAAAATGGGTGCAAAAATTAGAATTTTGTTTTTGAATTTTTTTGTGCATTTCATCACTTACCATTAAAAATCAAAGTCAGTGCAATTACAAATTTATAATTTTTTTTTTTTGTCTTCAGGCTCATATAGTGACACGGCTGGTTTAACAGAAACACTTAAGAAAGTCTCTGAGTTCATAACGAGACGAGATGGTGGCGTTCCATCTCACCCTGACAACATTTACATCAGCCCCGGCTCACAGTGGTCTCTCATGGTAGCGTTACTGACACCGTGTTTACACTTTCCCACTTCTGTTAAATATAACATGTTCCCTGATTCACTTATTATTGCACTTATTAGAACATTCTGAACATCTTGGTGAATCCTGAGGCTTCACCCAAAACTGGAGTGCTGGTTCCAGCACCATGCTACTTTGTGACTAACCAGTCCATACTGGGTCTGGGAGCAGAAGTGCTTCCCTACCATCTCACGGAGGAGCAGGGCTGGGCGCTGCGGGTGGAGGAGCTACAGCGAACGTTTGACTCTGCAAAGGGAGTCTGTAAACCTTTTGCTCTGTACATCATTAACCCAGGAAACCCTGCAGGTAGCAAAATCTGACTGCCATGGAGACTTTATGTGGTTCTACTTTGTATTTGTTTTTTTGTCACACCTTGCAGGTGTTGTTCAAAGCAGGAAATCAATGCAAGAAGTGATTAAGTTTGTTTCAGAGAATAAGCTCTTTCTTCTAGCTGATGAGGTAAATGAATCAAGAGATTTGCAATTCAATATGATATACCGATAACCCTGCATAAATGAGCCTGTGCAATCCTCATCAGGTGTACCAGGACTGTGTTTACGGGGAAAACGTTAAGTTTTTATCCTACAAAAGAGTTCTGGCTGAAATGGGGCCTCCGCTGTCGGAAACAGTTGAGCTGGCATCGTTCCACTCAGCATCCAAGGGCGTCATAGGAGAGTGAGTATTTTCTTCTAAGGGGGAAATTTTAGGCTTTAATTGAATGAATAAATTTATCATAAAATAAACAAAATGAGGGTGATTTTCAAATTCCCATTATTTTAATTTGCAATTGATTCAGCAATTTCTTTTATTTGAGCACCATAATAAAATCAAGGCAAACATAAAGTGTGTCATAGTAATAACTGATACACCTGCTTCCATTTATGTTGACAAAATCAACTCAAATCGTTTCACATTTTGTTATATAAGAATAATAATAATAAGAAAAATATTCTTTTACTTAAAGAAATTTCTCCTATTTAGAAAAAAATCATTAAATTTGCATTTTGTTGAAGATCTTAAAGTTTTAAAGGGGACATTTTATGCAAAACTCACCTTTTACATCCTTTTGCGCTGCCATGGGGTGGCGCTACAGCCTCTATAAAACTCCAAACATGGAAAAAAATATATCTATACATTTTCTGTCAGTGTGGTTTTGGCAATTATGTGTCTAAAACAAGCCATTTCAACATGTCCCCATTTGTGACATCACAAACGGTAAAAGCAAATTAGAGCCCCCTCCATATGCAAGAAAGAGTTACTGCTGGAGGAGCAGCGGCTCCACTCCGAGCCCCTCCCAGATATCGGAGCTTATTAGCAATAGTAGCATGAGTGAGGGATGTGTGGGCGTGGCTAGCTCCAGCTTGTTTTCTTAAAGTGACAGAACCCTGGAACGGCTAATTCTGGAAGGTACCGAAACAGTCGAGAATAAAACTGCTGAAATCACTTTATGTAAGATGGATTTTGTGCAAAAAACTTCCCGTTTTGTAGCAGTCATAGAACTATTATAAATCATGACCCTTTTAAAACAACTGCAGATTGAATGCCGATGATCTTCATGTGAATCTCCTCCACCAGGTGTGGTATGCGGTCTGGTTATGTTGAGCTGGTAAACCTGGACTCCTCTGTTCTGAAACACCTGGACAACATGTTCTCTACTAATTCCTGCGCACCTGTGGTGGGTCAGATCATCCTGGATTTGATGATAAACCCTCCCCAGCCAGGAGACCCCTCATACCCTCTTTATTACAAGGTGAAACACATATAACTGGTGCAGTTTCACTTCTTTGACCCTCCAATGAAAACGGCGCTTTGTAATGAATTTGTGCAGGAGACGCAACACATCAAGACCACGCTGATTCAAAATGTCAGGCAAGTCTTTGAGGTGGTGAACAGCTTGCCAGGTTTCAGCTGCCAACCAGTGGAAGGAGGAGCGTTTGCATTCCCTAGAGTGAATATTCCACCTAAAGCCCTCCAAAAAGCAAAGGTTACATAGCCTAGTGAACTACACCAAATTCTTGCTTTGCAGAGTTTGCAGTTATATATTCACATATATAGGATGGCTTGCCAGGCTAAAGCATGATGCACACGCTCTTAAATGTATCCAATAAAACTACATTGTCAGTGGTTTTTCCTAAGATGCGGTGTGTCTGGACGTTTTAGGAAGTGGGAATGGAACCAGACGCATTTTACTGCTTCAGACTGCTGGAGGAGGCAGGAGTGATGGCCAGACCTGGTTCTGAGTACAACCAAAAAGAGGGCACATATCACGTCAGGTAGGACTCTAGCACTACTCTGAATATAAAATATTTAGTTGTTTTGAATTATTTGAATTCCTATTAGGCATTTGTGAGTAACTTCACCTCTTTGTGTCAACAGATTTTGCATTATGACCCCCCGGCACATCACGGAAGAATTTCTGAGGCGATTGGTCGTCTTTCACACCGACTTTATGAAGGAGTTTTCTTAAAAATACAATTTTCTGTCAGCGCAGGCAATAAAAAGAATCACAATCTTCTCCTGTTGACAAGTGTTCATTTCTTCATCATCTTTCAATAAATTATTTGATATTTACAATCAATTTCAGTGACTTTGTCTTTACTCATTAGAGTAAAACCCAACCTTTGCTTTTTACAAAAGCAAATAACATCAGTTTGATCTAAAGCTAAAGTCCAAAATCCAAAAGATGGATTAGATGGAGTTTATAATTTACAAAGAAAACAAACAGGATTAAAAGTCCACGGTGGACTTCAGCCTGGGAGATCAGAACATTAACACTCACTCCAAAGTGCAGATATAGAAACCAAACGTTTTCCTCCTGTTGATCCAAAATGTTTTTAATCCACCTCGTTCTCCATGCTGTGATTCTTAACCAGAGGACCAGACTCTGTGTTGTTGAGCAGCTCCACCAGTAATGATATGAGGTTTCCGTCTTGAGTCGCGTTGGCGTCGCTGGGACCGTTGAGGTTTCGGTACAGCATGGTCTGAATGGACGTGCGTAGCTCCCACAGGAGCTCCCAGGTCTCAGCGGACAGCTCGCAGCGAACCAGAGAGCGTCCAGGGAAGGACACTTCCACCATGTTGTCATTTACTGAGACAGAAGATAGAAAAGATGAATGTTTAGATGTAAAAATACAAGACAAGGACATTTCTGAGGCTTGTGAGGAGAACCTCCAGGATGTATTAAAGCTGCTATCCGGAGTTTTCCCTTTTCAGGAATAATGCATGATTTTTCAGAAATCCATAAAAGTCACTGTCTTATGTACTGTGATATAATGTAGGCAAAATGTTTTTTTCCTAAGCCCCTAGAGCTCCATGCAATATGAATTGAGTGCCGGTCAGTGTTAACCAATAGCGTTAGACTACCGCTCACGTACAGACGTCAGTCACATAGCATGCTCGGGCGTTTAAGGAAGTACCTCGGTTGATGCAGAGTTGGCGACCTTTCTGTTTTTAAAATATAAATCTATGAAAACACAACATGACATGAGCATAATTATTGTGAAACAGTGTGTTTTAGCTCTGTTTGTCGGCTAGAGGAGCGCGTTCATGAACGAGAGGCGTTTCTTTCGGCTGTAAATACAGAAGTGGTGTGATACATTTGTCACCCACTAGATGGCGCCATCAGATCAAAAATAATCCAGACATCTACTTTAAGTACAAGACTCTGACATATAATCAGTTTTTTTTTTACTCTTTTAAACAATGATGTAAATAAAAGTTTTTTTTCCTGTTTTAATCAGAGAAAATCCTTTTTGTACCAGTTCCATTATCCCTGGGATTAAAATTCCCAAAAATCTCTAAATAACAATTCCAAACAAAAACTGGGTAGATTCCTTACTGATCAGTTCATGGATTCAAAGATCGAATCACATCCAGCTGCTTTAATCTTTAAAAATCGGATCTATGTGGTCCTAATGTTTGGGCATGTTTGTGTTCCTGCCGGTGTCTCCTCCTTAAATGTTTTTTAAATGTTTTTAAATGCTACTGCACTTTGCTTTTTAATTTTTTTTTTTTACTTATTTATTATTTTAAATTTTTTTATGGCGCGATGGGAGCAGCCCCCAATTTCATTGTACCCCGTGCAATGACAATAAAAAGTCTATTCTATTCTATTCTATTCTATTCTATTCTATTCTATTCTAATCTAATCTAATAAAGCTCAGAGAAGAAAAAGTGATGTGTGGGTGTTTTCACTACATTTATGCCCAGCCTGTTGGTTGCATGTAAATAAATAACTTGACTGTAAGAGTGTAACACCCGACACGCTGCAATATGAGATCGTATTTAGTGATGTATAAAGTGTGAATAGAAAAATATTAAACAAAACCCAAAAGCATCAAGTCTGCTGTACAGTTGATGTTTGGAGTCTTTGTTCTGAGCTGCTGCAGTGACACTCGAGTCCTGAGGCCTTCAATTTTCAGCTAATTCCACAATAATAAACATTTTTAATAGAAACGTGTCTCATTTCAGAACGCAGCAGTAAAAAGAAGAAATTTGATCTAATTACACGTCCTGCACGCTCTCTCAACCACCTCTAAACGCTACAGGAGGTCACCTGGACGGCTACATACCCATCTCTGTGATATCACAGTCTGTGAGCAGCAGCAGGGCGAGTGGATGGACCGTAGAAGAGTCTCGGATGAAAACATTCCCGTTAGACTTGACGGCGCTAAAAAAGGTCAACCAGCGACTGGGGAGATTCTCGTTTCCTCTAAAACAAAAGGGACACATTCAAGGTTTTAACATAAAGCTAAGTGGAACGCTGTAGGGGACAATCAGAACGTAACTCAACCTGTTAACTGAAGAGCGATGGAGCAGGACCGGTCCGCTGACTGTGCGGAAAGCTGTACTGTTGGGACGAAAGCGCCCTCCCTTAGTCACTACACCTTTCTTCACCTAAAACAAAAAAAAAAACCCATTTATTTAATAAGTTTTATGTAAGGTTTCAGAGGGAACTCCAGAATGTATGAAATCAGCAAAAAGAGGGCCGTCATGTACCTGAATCAGGTTGGGATACAGTCCTGCAAGCAGCACAGCTTTAAGCAGCTCGTCCTGGTGACTGTGCTCGTTGTAGAGGGACGTGTGACGCTGGCACTCGCTGACATGAGAAACCAGCCCTGCTTCCTGCAGGTTCTCACTGAACTGAGAAATAAGGCCTGCCAAAGGAGAAAACAGAAGGAGTAAATAACTCTACACGGCCGACTCAGACATGCTTAACGCGAGTAAAACGAGACGAACCATTAATGAACCGAAGACCGGCTTTGGACAGAGTGTATTTGTCCAGATATTCATCCCTGTCCTCTCTGTCTCCCTCCTGCTGGGCTTTCCTCCAACCCAGAACCGCCCTGCTGAACACCAGATAGTCACTACAGCTGGAGCCGCTCAGCTCCTCCTTGGCCTGGACAAACAGAACACAAACGATTAAAAAGGAAAAAGTATTAATGTTTGTTTTGTAAATAAAGGAAAGAAATCCCAGAACCGAATTAAAACTTCCCAGAGAATATTGGATTTGTTTTTCGTGTTATTAAAGGAACACTTGGCAGTTTTGGCTTGCTTTTAGCACCCCCTAGTGTCTGTTTAGTAGAACAAAAGTGAAACTTATCTCCTCGCTGTGCGTTCGTCTTTTTAACACCTTAATCTAACAGCTGAAATGTCTCCTCAGCCTTCATTAGTGTCTACAGGAGCGGTTCATCACTAAATCAAACACATCAGCTGTGTTCATGATCTAAAACATGCAGGAAACATGCTGGAAGCAGACTGCAGCACCAGGATGTCAGCTCCACTTTGCAGGGAGCGTACCGCCACTCTGAAGTTGCAAGTGCGGTATTCTGGCCACAGAGGGCAGTGGGGGTCTGAGTGACATTTCATTAACCCTGTAAAGGGTCATTTTAGCACATACTGGCTCAAGAACATGATTTAAAGATATGAAAAAGTTGCATTTTTTAAACAAAAAAAAGGCCTACATTTAAAAAACGTATAAAATCATCTCACCTTGTTGACAAGTGCCCGATTCTGCAGGCTGTTGAGAAACGGGTCTCTGGTGAGACAGGCAGCAACAGACAACATGGGCAGAACACATCTGAACACGGAACTCAGAACCAGAACTTTGCCCAGCCGCGGGTCACATGACATACAAGCCACCCGCTCGCCTAAAGGAGTCAGGGTCTCAGTCTTGTCCAGAACTCCTGTTAAAGCAGCACATGGTAATAAATTTAAACCTATAAACCAGTTTCACTGATGGTTTCAGTTCACTCACCAATGTCTTGGAGATTCTGGACGGCGTCTCTCACTGCTTCTGGTTCTGGACTGTCCAAAACTTGGGACAGGAAATCTACAGCCTGCAGGCGCGCACGATACCATTCAATTTTCAAAAGTACAAAGAAATAAAAAAATCAGCAGGTCTCTTTAAAGTACCTTGCAGTTAGGACTGTGGATTTTCGCCTGCAGCACCAAACTCTCCAGAGGGGTACGCAGGATCTCAGGAACAGGAAACGGAGTCATCGCCTCCAGCTGTTTCCTTGGAAACAGGTGGTAAGACTGTCCTGGCTGACAACGTCCCGCTCTCCCTTTTCTTTGTGTGACGTTAGAACGAGATACCCACACCGTATCCAGACAGGAAACCTGGAAAACCAAATGAAAGCAGAAGTTTTACTAGAGAAATAAATTAAAATGTGGCTTTCTTTGCTCGTGAATTCAGACAGAAACTAAAAAAACAACCTTCGTGCGTGGGTCATAATTCTGTTCTTTATGAGTTCCAGCATCCACCACGTGAACGATGTCATCTATGGTGATGGAGGTCTCAGCAATGTTGGTGGCAAGAACTATTTTCCTCTGGCCCACTTGGGGCCGCTGGAACACCACCTGCTGGTCAGCCACTGATAAGCTGGAGTGCACTAGAAATCAAATTTAAGTTAGAACTGTTGAATTTGGAGAAAGCAAATCCAGATTTGTTCCACATTCTTACGCGGCAGGATCATGTGAGAATCAGAGGGAAAGAGTTGTTTCTCCTCAAGTTTGTCTTGAACGGCTCTGATGTCTTGCCACCCAGGGAGGAAACACAGAATTGCACCTGATGATGGGAAAAGAAAGATGTGAAGCAATATTTTATACAAAAAATGTGTTTTTTATTGAGTGTTAGGTACCTGGTTCTCCATGTTTGTCGATGTGCTCAATGACGTCTGCTACCAGGTCTAGATCTGGTGCTGTCTCATCTGTTCCCTTCTTAGAAATCAGACAAAAACAAAACATTTTACAGTTATTACACTCAATTATGGCAAATAAACAACCACTAAAAGCTAAAACGTTTGTACTCAAACCTGATTATCCATCTCTTTGCCTCTCAGAGGTGGACGTCTCATCTCACTCAGCACGTCCTCCAGGTATCGGTCTTTTACCGTGTGCATGAAGCCTGGTACCTTCACAATAGGACAACCTCCAAAGTACTCAGCCAGCCTGTGGTTGTCCCCAGTAGCGCTCATTAGCACAACTCGTAAGTCTGGGTTTTCATCCAGGCTGGAGCGCAGCAAGGCCAGCAGCAGGTCCGTGTTTACGTCCCTCTCGTGGACCTCGTCCACCACAACGTGGCTGATTCCTTTCAGGGTGGGGTTTGACTGGAGCTTCCTCAGCAGGACGCCCACGGTGAGGAAGAGCATGGATCCTCCGCTGTGTTCTGGGGGTCGACTCTCAAGTCTCACCTAAGAGCAGAAAAGAAATAATTGCACCGAAAACCCAACAATATGAATTTAATTTCACTAAATGTTTCAAACCTTTTCAAAAAGGTTACAAAACCAAGTAGAATAACAATTGATACAGCTACATTGATAGACAATATATTTACAAATAAAATTGACTATGGAATAGTAGGTGGACTTCTTATAAATGATATTAGCGATCATCTTCCTGTTTTTGCCCTTTTTCAAAATTATTTTGGGATCAAAACTAAACAAAAGAACCAATCATTTGATGGGATACGATATAGAACAACAAAAGCCATGGCTGCCATCCAGGTGAACTTAAAAGAACATTTTGGAATGAGGTGAATGCAAATGAAGACCCAAAAAGTGCATATGAGGTATTTTTGTCAACTGTTCTCTCACTATATGAAAAACACTGTCCTTTAATGAAAACTAGAAAGCACCATAGCTCAAATAAACCATGGATTACAAAGGGTATAGAAGATGCATGTAAAAAGAAAAATTATTTGTATAAGATATTTATAAAACAGAGGACGAAAAATGCTGAAATAAAGTACAAGTCATATAAGAATAGATAAATATTATAAGAACAAGTAAGAAAGAATATTTCCATACACTGCTGGAGCAAAATAGAAGCAATATACAAGAAACATGGAGGCTATTAAACAGTATAATCAAAAAGAGGTCAAAAAATAAAAATTATCCAGATTTCTTTAAAAAAGATAAAGATTTTGTGCTTGATAAAACAAAAGAGATTGCTTATATATAAATGATATATGCAATGTTTCCAAATTGTTCAAAAGTGTGTTGTTTGCTGATGATACCACACTGTATTGCTCATGTAAAAATCTAGAACAACTTCTGACTATAGTGGAAGGGGAATTAAATATATTGAAAAACTGGTTTGATGTAAATAAGCTATCGCTAAATATAAATAAAACCAAATTTATTATTTTTGGAACTAGACAAATGACAAATGTCTCTAAAATTAGGGTAAATGGAATTGAAATTGAAAGAATATACAAAAATAAATTTCTTGGAATGATAATTGATGATAAGCTTAACTGGAAGTCTCATATAAATCATGTGAAAACAAAAATGTCATAAATCATTGCTATTCTGTATAAAACAAAGTATGTCCTGAACAAGAAATCATTATACACGCTTTTTTGTTCATTGTTGCTTCCATACATGACTTATTGTCTAGAGATATGGGGCAATGCATATAAAACCAATACTCTTCCTATTTTTAAGTTACAAAAAAGAGCCATAAGAATTATAAATCAAACAAACTATACAGAACCAACTAATATCTTATTTATAAATTCAAATATCCTGAAATTCTATGATTTAGTTGAATGTAAAATAGCACAGTAATGTATAAAGCACAAAATAATTTGCTTTGCCGCAGTACTCAAAAGCTGTTTGAAGTGAGAGAGTCAATATGACTTAAGGGAACAGATTTTTTTTAAAAAAACAAGATAAGGACAAACATAAAACAGAGGTGTGTTTCAGTTAGAGGAGTCAACTTATGGAATAGTTATGAAAGTGATTTAAAAAGGTGTAGTTCACTCTGTGTTTAAAAACGTGTTTAAAACTAGAATATTGGAAAAATATATAAAACAGGGATGAAACAGTAACAAAAAATAATTCATTGAAGAAAATAATAATAATATTGAAACTTTTGGTTGTTTTTGATTAGATTGCTATCATGGTATTTAATTTAATTTGATTTGCTTGTCTATGGTGGAAGGTTTACTTTTTTATTTTATTTTTTTTTGTTTCGAGTCTTATGTAAGTGAACTGAATATTAAATGATGCTTCTTTGTAAAAAGGGTTGGCATAATAAGCATGTGCTTCAGCCAATACCTTTTGATTAGCCTTGTTAAACTGCAATGTTGCCTGTGGTGGATTTGTGTTCTGTTGAGATGTTGCTAATCAAAGAATAGAGAAGAAAAAAAGCTGAAAAGAATTTAACTCACCTAAATCTGTAATAATTTAGATCTTAAGAAGCCACTATAGGGGTCTAAAAACACAAGAAATATTGAATAATCTGTTCAAGTTGTGCAAAAAAATGGTTTGAATAAAAAAAAAATCAAAAAGAAGCATAAAAATACTCAAATAAACCTCTTTCAGCACCAAACGACATAACAAAGAGCCAGTGCCTACCTGATATCCCACACAGTGTTTAAGATGTGGACCCATCTCTTGAGCGACGCGATGAGCCACTGACACGGCGCTGATCCGACGAGGCTGAGTCACCAGGACGTTGCACCAGGCGCCCTCACCGTCTCTCACCTGCTCCTCCAGCAGGAAGCGTGGGATGCGTGTTGTTTTGCCACATCCCGTCTCGCCGGCGATGACGACCACCCTGGAGGATTGAACAGCTGAGACGACACGCTGGCGATGAGCATCCACTGGCAATTCCACGCAGAGCCCTGGCGCCGCTGTCTCCCATTCCTGTTGCAGGTGGTGGTTGAGCTGTTGAGCCCGTCGTTCAGACAGAGGCCTGTATGGCCTGCCGGTAATAGCATCTGCTACAAAGTCTTCTTCCTCCTCCTCTTCATACTGCTGATACACCTGCTGCCCCTTTGCCTCTTCTTCTTCCCAAAGTTTCTGTACTTCTGAAGCCACTGGGTACTATCAAAGAGATGAGATTTTGTTGTGTTAAAAGCTTTAATATAACAATCTATGTCCTAAATGGTTGTTTTTAATGTTAAAACTTCTCAAAATAGACAAGAAGATGATAAAATAACTGAAATGATCACATATATGGAACGAGAACTGACATGAGCAAGATACTCTCTCATTCTTTGCTCCAGATATTCTGGGATTATCAGAGGAAGTGGGCGCCTCTCTCTTTCTCCAGCCTCCTTCACTTTCTCTCGATGGTACTTTGCATGAGTCAGTGGGTTGTTGTCTTTATCCAGAAGTTGAAGCTCCTGCACCAGCCACCACAAAGACATACTTTAACATAGGTCAGATATCTACACAAGGGCTTTGTGTTGAATCACTGCAGCACTCACCCTCAGCTTCATGCAGGCGAGTGCTGCAGCTTTCTTCTCTGCCGCTGCTCGGCTGGCTGCTGTAGCGGCGAATGTCATCTCCTCAGGCCAGAGCAAAGTCAGCTCGCACTTTTTTAGCTTCCCTCCGACAATTTTGAAGTGCAGCAACTCCTGCAACAGCACATGTGGGCAGCTTACACAACACAGGAAGGTAAAAATTACAAGTTTTTGTTGTAGGAAAAGAAAAAGATGTACAAACCCTGACTCTGCTGGAGGAAGTGGCCACCTGGATCACCCTCGTCAGGAGAGATTTAGGTTGTGGAAACAGGGAAAGAGCTTCAGCTACACCGGGTGTATCTTCTATAGGAGGTGAGAGGGGATATGCTCTGGACACATTATCTGTCCAGTCATTTTCCTCATCGTAAAGATGCGAATGTAGCCCTCCTCTTCCTCGGCCAGCTCTTCTCTTGGGGAGCTGATTGTTTGGGCCAATCAGACCCATTTCCTTTACAAAAACAGACAGTTAAAACACTAAAACAAATAGGTGATCTTCAAATGTCATTAGAGTAACTTACCCTGAGTCTGAAGCAAGCAGCAGCAGCAGCAAATCGCTCTGCATCAACCTTTTTGGATGCATAACCCTTCTCTTCAATTTTGCAGGGCCACTGCAGCATGAGTGTGGCTTTCTGCAGACACACAAGTTCAAAATAAACAAGAATCAGACACAAAATCAGAGGAAATTAGAACAGAAACGTCTCGTCATGCTGACAGTCCTGACCTTGACACCCGCATTTTCTGTGCAGCTGTACTGGATGAACTGGGACAAGTCACTCACGCCCAGTGATCTGGAAATGGTGCTGTTCAATAGATTTTTGGGATCTGGGAACTCCTTCAGCAGGTTTCCATCTAATTATGAATAAGTGCGACACAAAGAAAGTAATCGGTGTTTAAATACCACTCTAAATAATCTAAGACACACCGAAACACGTTCTCAAAACATAAATTAGAGTTACAGCATCATAATAGTGGGTGTGATGAATGTCCTTGAGGTGTAATGATGCTGCGAACTGTTAGCTAACGTTAGCTAGCCGGCGGGTGTACTCACCTTGTTTATTCTGGAAATTGTGCTCGTCAAAGTTGTGAGCTTTTGTCCGGTACCACCGAATACCCCTGCTCCAGTTTGACGCTGTTTTTCCTCCCGTATGACAATATTTGGATAAACTACACAGCGCTCTCAGACGCACGAGTAAAACACCGGGTACCGCCATCTTTAAACTACAAATTCTTCTTCTTCTGTCTTTTTGGGGGAGTAGCAGGAATATTTGATTTACGGCGCCCTCTGGTGGCCAAGAAAACAAAACTTTTAAAAAACAAACAAAAAAACCCACCTATTTTAGTTTTAAATCTAAAAATTCTGACATTTAAAACAAAATGCACATTAGAAAATTTTGCTAAACATCACTTAATGTGTTTCTTAACAATCAGGGACCCATGAATTTGTCAGAAATTGACCAAACTTGTATACATTTATTCAAATGCAAGCATATGGTTTTTATGTGACTTTGAGGTAATTTATATCAATTTTTCATTTTCTGCAGGTTTTTGACAATTTATGGTAACTAGCACTTGTTTGTCCTCTGATGCTGGTTTTGTATTGTATGGAAATCCCATTTGGTTGTTGTTAATCCCATTTGTAACAACTAAAATCCCAATTTGTTCTGAAATACACTTTGCTTAAATGAACAAACCACCCCTACATTAAAGTAATTTAGATTTTTAAAAAGTATATTGATTTTAGATATTAATATTCTGAAGCTATATCCAATGGTTTTTTTAATATTTACATTACATATTACTTCTGTTTGCTTTTGAAAATGGGGCAAACCCATAATATTCTTTGGGAAAAAAACATGCAACTTTGATAAAAACATTGAACAGCAGATTTATATACAGTTTTACATTAACAGAACAGGTTAAGCTGCACCTAATGCATGCATCTTTCCAGTGCACAACATTCCTGCCACCTGGCGAACTCCCAGACTGCATCTGGTTTTGTCTGGAATGATTCCCATAAATAGACCTGCTGGATACATCAGTTCTTTTTGAACAAGCAAGAGATGAAACTGGTTCTTGTTTTCCTGTTGGTTGTCACAACTGGTAAATTCACACTAAACATTTTACAATTTGATGATTTTGACATGGAGGAAATATGTTTGGTTATCTGTGTTTCAGTGTCTGGGTGTGGCGTTCCCAGTCACAGCCGGGTGGTGAATGGAGAAGAAGCCCAACCATACAGCTGGCCGTGGCAGGTAGGTCAGTGGAGAACTATAGCTGACAGTATAATTTTTTAGATAATACAATTGTTTTACATTTTCAAGCTGGAGTTTTAGATTCTACTGTTATTCACATTATCGTAATTACCTGAAAGGATGTTTCTCAACAAAATGTGCATCATCTTTTCAATATCTAAGCAGAATTTGTTTCATTTTTGACTTTATTTTAGGTTTCTCTGGAGTCCTTCTACCCAACTTGTGGAGGAACACTCATTGCTCCTGACTGGGTCATGACTGCAGCACATTGCATCACGTAAGAAAATGTTTCTTAGCACATTAGATAATAAAAATTAAAAATGCACTTCTTTCTTTCTTTCTTTCTTTCTTTCTTTCTTTCTTTCTTTCTTTCTTTCTTTCTTTCTTTCTTTCTTTCTTTCTTTCTTTCTTTCTTTCTTTCTTTCTTTCTTTCTTTCTTTCTTTCTTTCACTTAGTCTTTTATAAATGAGGACATGCTGAATAAATAAAATCTGATTCCCAAGTCTTAAATTTAGATAAATACAACCTCAGAAAGACAAAAAGTCAATTTTGTGTTATAATTTGACAAGAATTGAGTCAAATTATAGAATTATGAATTATTTCTTAAAATGAGACTCCAAATAGTTTGAAAATGATATTTTACATCATGACTACTGAGTTTAAAGGTTGACTATGAAACACGGATAATATAGCGACATCTAGTGTTTAGAGGTGGTATTGCAACAACAAAACAAAATTTCCAGCTGTCGGGATGTTGGTTCACTGCTGATAAGTGAAGTGACCCATTGATGTATTATTTTTTTAAAATATAGCTTTTTATTAAAATTTCCCATATTCCACCTTTAATCCACCAGAGTAGCAAACTATCATATAATCAGTTTTTCAAAAGCCTTTTTGAGGACTTTTACTTAAATATAACAAAATAAAGTGAAATGTTTTTTTTTAACCAGATCACAGACAGAGAACCTCACATATCTGAATGTATATTTCCCTAAGAGTTAATAAGAACATGTTTTTTTATAACAGTAAATAACAGCTGGTTGTGTTTCCAATCTAGATTCCACACATATAGAGTGGTTCTTGCTGAACATGATATGAACAAAGACGAAGGGCCTGAACAATCCATCATGGTCTCCAAAATGTTCATCCACCCCAAATGGAACGACAACTGTGTTTCTTGTGGGTACGTTCATGTCCGTCCAGCAGATTAAAGTCCATTTGAAACCCAGTTAGATTGACGGTGCTTTCCTGGTCCATAGGAACGACATTGCCTTGCTTAAACTGGAGAAGAGCGCTGACATTAATGACAAAGTTCAGCCAGCTTGTCTACCCCAGCACGAAGCTTCCCTCAGCCACAACCAGCCCTGTTACATCACAGGCTGGGGTCGCCTCTACTGTAAGAGCTGCTGCCGACGCTCATATATCAGAGGCATTGTTGGATAGTTTGTAATATGCAATTATTTTGAGATGCATTGCATTATTCTGTAATTAGAGCAGCCGTTTTCTCTGCAGCCGGTGGCCCTCGGGCAACGACACTGCAGCAGGCGCTGCTTCCTGTGGTGGATCACAGCGTCTGCAGTCAAAGTGAGTGGTGGGGAAGCTCGGTTAAAACGACAATGGTCTGTGCAGGAGGAGAGAGCAAGTCAGCGTGCCATGTGAGAAACACACCCCATAATATTCTCCTAAGGAGCACAGATTGATCATTGATTGAGTTGAAACTTGCAGGGTGACTCTGGAGGCCCTCTGAGTTGTGTGGGTCGAGACGGAAAATGGTATGTTGAGGGAGTGACTAGCTTCGTGGACGGACGTGGGTGTAATACCCCTAAAAAGCCGACAGTCTTCACCCGGGTGGCCTCTTTCATCCCCTGGATCGGTGAGGTAAGGGAATCATCCTGAAACCCCAATTCAACCACCAGAACACAGGAGGTGGAGGTGTACTAATGGCCAGGGCCGTTTCAAGGCATTTGGAGGCCCAAGGCTCCCCCCCCCATTCACAAAGCTGTTTTGGAGCTGGAAAGCTCCCTCAGTGGCAGACTGCTGCATCCTAGTAGGTGCATGATGAATGTTATCATAGATCCTTCCTCCCAGCAGCTGTTTGACTCTACAACTACCACTGCTCCCAACAAAACCAGTAAACTGTTCTTGCACTCCTGCTGCTTTTGTGATTTTCATCCCCAGTGAGGGACATTTAAGGAATTTTCTGCACTATTCCATTGTGATAAGTGTGTGACATCTGGGATATTATGGTGCTTTCACTTCTGGGTCAGCACGGACCAGCCCTGGTAGGTTAATTGTGTTCACATCTGGGTAATCTGTCCATTTTCCATGCTCAGCTGACCGTTTTTTTTTAACCTGCTCTGTGGCGGACCACTTCATGTGGAGCTGACCCAACACACCCACTACTGACTGATTGGCCAGCTGAAGTTCACGCCTAACTATAAAGGGAGCCTCTGATTGGTGGGCAGAATGAACCAACGGAGGCTTGCAGCATGCGCGATTCATTATAAGTCTGCATGCGGTGGGGTAAACATCTCTCACTGCTGCTTCAGATTTTCAAATCCCCCAGCAGCTCAGCTCCTCCACCAGTACCACATCAAAGCTCTCTACCACTCCTCCTCCCATTCTGCTATCCATCACTCTCAATTTCACATAGTGGTGAAGGTTCTCAGTCACCCAGGTCATGGTAATCCAGAAGGGTTTAAATGAAGGTTTCTGAGGAGCTTTGTCAATCCTAACTGGAATATGGGAGAGTCAAGCTTAGAAACCGTAGCCGTCTGTTGTTTCCCAATGAGCTGAAACTACCCATGAATACCCTCCTTCCTACCCTCTGAGGAGTCGTCGATGTCATTAGGCTCTATTGTGTTGGAATGGTTGTTTTCATTAGATGAGGGAGGGTGTTTATACCGTTTGACAGACAGAACCCTTCTCTATTGTTTATGGAGTTAGATGTCATCAAACAGTTCAAGAGACAGAACCTTGTACTGTACCTTGTGCTGTAGAGGTTATGTCTGTGTGGAAAGGTGGTGCTGGGACCGAATCCCTTTTTGTTGACGCTATACCACTGCAGGTACTTTCTGCCTTGTCTTCATCTTCCCCACGAAAGGAAGTTGATGGTCCAGCTGGGAAAATAATTAGGTTCATATCATATTTTTCATGTACAGACTGCATCACATAGACATCAGGAGAACCCCCATATTCCAAAATCTGAACTGTCCAGTGAAATAAACCCTGACCCTTATGTAACAATGTTAGCATTTTGAAAGGGGTCACTATTAAGAGCCGAAAACGAGAAATTCACTCCATCTTCAACAGTAGAGATCCTTTTGAAGAGGGCTTAGAAATTTAAGCAAATCACTTGAAGGGAGAAATAAATATGCGAGTTAGAGTTACCATTTGTGTCTAATTTAGAATTTTAGCAGCTTTCAGAACTCCCAATGTCTAAAAAAACCCCATGCTAATTCTGTTTAGTACACAGACTTACTATTTAATACTGGGAACCTAAAAAATAAATGAACAATGTTAGGCTTCTGCAACAACATTTCTTTAAATATGGGGAAAAAGTCAATAGAACTAGTCTACCTTTTCCATAATCTTGTTGGTAGCCATACTATCAGCCATTCAAGAAAAAGTTAACTGCCAAGCTACCTGCTGCTGCTTTTTAACTGTTTGCTGCAGGTAACAGTTGCAGCAAGCTACATGACATGTACACCGTATCCAATGATCACCTACCGCTGTCTTGTTTGTCCTTTTCCTCCTCCTTACGTTTTTTTCTTTTCCGACTTCGAGACCGGTTACGTCGCTTCATGATGTCGCTGGTTTCAAAAGTTGCCAGTGTTCTTGGACAAACTCCTATTGGCTGGTTAGCGGGGGCGGGGCGAGGCCCGTTAAAGGGCCAGCCCCCTGAGCTTACGCCACAAAGTTTATTATATCATATTTATTTATATATTTATTATTATATTGCGTTTATTTCATAAATTGTAATTGTCTGGGGCCCCTAACCAGCTCGGGTCGCGGTAACTGCCTTGTTGCGACAGGCCTGCTAATGGCTCATTTACATATTGGACAGCGTGCTGCGCAGCCAGGTTGTTTACATGCCCTTTTGGGCAAGGACACAAGCGGGCTCCACTAGTCTGTGGTGTCATTCCTAAGTGCCACGTTAGTAAACAAACGCGGGTGTGAGCAGTGTTGCTTTTGGAGACTCTGACATGAAGCACACAGCTTCCTACTCGTCACAGAGCAGCGGTGCTGCTGTGAACTCCTCTTCCATCAAAGAGTGCTTTGGGCAGACGGTCAGTCCTGCTGCCGCAGCAGCTCTGACTGGTCCAAGCTGCAGTCAGATATTTAGGCAGCAGTAGCTCAGGAGGTAGAGCGGGTTGTCCAGTAATTGGAAGGTTGTAGGTTCGATCCTGGCTCCCGCCAGAGAATGCTGCTGTTGTGTCCTTGGGTAAGACACTTAACCCACCTTGCCTGCTGGTGGTGGTCAGTAGTCTCGCTTCTGTCAGTGTGCCCCAGGGCAGCTGTGGCTATACTGTAGCTCATCATCACCAGTGTGTGAATGGGTGGATGACTGTGTTGTGAAGCGCCTTGGGGGGTTGTAGAACCCTAAGAAGGTGCTATACAAATAGGCCATTTAGCCCACTGCATTTATTGTCAGAGAATCACACATGCAGGAATCTGCTGCTGGCTGATTCTACCTGTGCCAATCAGAGGCTCCCACTAATAGGTAGGCACCGTGTGTCAATGACATAACTTCAGCTGGCCAATATGTCCATGGCTGGGCATGTATGCACAAAACAAACTATAGGGATAAGCAGGGCCAAAAAAAGTGGTCAGCTCTGCACGGACACCACCGATGTAAACGCTCTGACCCTACTAGGGCCTGACCGAGCCAACCATAGTGAAAATGTGGCTTAATGTAACCCTGATGTGTTTTCTTACAGACAATGGCCCAAAACTAAGAAAATATCCACAACTGAAGACACAAATAAACTGTTTAATACATTTTCATGTTTATTTGAAGTGCATTTATTCATAAAATATACAGATTTTGAGATACATTTGCTGAATGAATGGGAATGAATATTTTAAACTGTTCTTAAAGAACAGGAAAGGCTAATATCTGCAGTGACAGGTTAAAAGAGCTCTTTGTTACATACTTATACCTTCATAGGTGATTTTAAATCAAAAGGCTGACTTTCACAGCATCTTCGGTTTTTTAAATTCACAACCTGGAGAGTGAATCGTTATCAGAGACGCTCATGGGTTTGAGGGCGACCAGTTGAAGAAGTCGGTTCCTCGCAGCTCCTCGGGTAAGTACTCCTGCTCCACGGGTTTGCTGAACTCAGGGTTGTATTTGTAGCCTTTAGCGTAGCCGAGCTGCTTCATCAGCCTGGTGGGGGCGTTACGGAGGTGCAGGGGGACAGATGGCAAGGGGCCTTTGTGGTTTCTCACACAGGCTTTTACGTTGGCGTAGGCCTTATAGATCTCCACAGACTTGGGTGCTCGTGCAAGGTAGACAACACACTGAGCTAGGACCACCTGGCACAGAAAATGAGTGATTTTCTTAAATAAAAAACAAAGAAAGGTTAAAAGACAGTTCCTTATTTGTAAGGTGCACCTACCTCACATTCAGGCATCCCAATAAAGTGACAAGCCTGGAAGGTGGATACCGCCTGAGGGAGGGCGCAGGGATCTGCCAGACCTGAAAGAAAACAACGATGAAAAATAAAACTGGTTGTAAAAAACAGTTTTGAACATTTTAAATATTATAAAGCTCCAAATTCTTAAAAACATTCCTAGATGTTGGAATAATGACACAAAACTACTCAATACCTATCATTTTTGTACTTTATCATTGAAAATAGAGTGAGAAGCTTCATCAGCTAATGCTTCTATATCTACACAACATCCAACTACAACAGAAACACTCTTTAATAATTATTATCCATGAAATAACAGTTGGAAAATTCAGTACTTAAACTATATTTAGGCTTTAAAAAATAGATTCAAGTTTGATTTAGCAAGAATCCAGCCGTGAGAAGGCATAAAATTAAACCGTTACATGCAATAATTTAAAAAAGGAAGCAGAGATGACACATACCCACATCCTCACTAGCAAAGCGGACCAGTCTGCGGGCCACATAAAGTGGATCCTCACCCCCCTCCAGCATGCGGCCCAGCCAGTAGAGGGATGCGTTCTCATGGGAGCCTCTCATAGACTTATGCAATGCTGAGATACAGTTGTAATGCTCCTCACCTTTGGAGAAAACACACATAGCAAGTCAGTTACCTCCTAATCCGAAACTCAGCATCAGTAAAGTAAAATAAAATATGAGTACAAGTTGTTTCATCACCCTGAGAAGGAAGAAGAGTAAACCTCAATCTTTCTGAGTAACAGATGTGTTTTTCTTTGTAAAAGGGGAGTGAAGCTCTAAATCATTATTGGTCCATTTTTACAAATATAAAAGCTCATGAGTGGAGGAATGTTCAGACCAGACCATCTGAGCTTACCAGCTTTGTCATAGAGGATATGGGACCTCTGGAGACCCTCCTTCACATGCTTCTCTGTCACCAAGATCTCCCGGGAAGACCGGTTTGGATCTGTGGACTTGACCTGAGCCTGAACCGCCAGCTGGAGGCTGTTGAGTCCTATCCTGGCATCACCATCACAGAGGAAGGCTACGGTGTCCAAAGCCTTTTGTTCTATGAATATATTTGATCTAAAATAAATAATATTTATGAGACATATAGAATTTGTTGCAAAGTGTTCCGTACAATGGATGCATTTTGTTTCTGTCTGAAGTAACTTATTTTATTCAATGACAGTATTTTAAAGTGATGCAGGGGCATCTTTACTCATTGGTTCGGTCGTGATCTTTGGAATTCGGTGCTCCACGGATGCTGATCCCAAGAGTTTCCACAGCTCTGTTCAAAATCAAACCCATCGCCTCCACGGACAGCTTCTCCAGAACCAGAACCCTGCACCGGCTAAGCAGGGCGGCATTCACCTGAAAGGAGGGATTCTCGGTGGTCGCTCCGATCAGAGTTACCGTCCCACACTCCACGTGGGGAAGGAAAGTGTCCTGGTGGGTGAAAAAAGTAGAAAAAAAACTGTTAACATATAAAAGAACTGATCAGCAAATATAAAAATGGCTGTTTATTAAAAGTTTTATCTGCTACTCAGATCTCAGATACTTCAAATGATTTCTTTAAATAATAGTTTTTAGTAAAACCAGAAAATGTAAAGAAGAATGTGGAATAAAATGCACCATACTTGAAATTTAATACCAGAGATCATTCAAATTTAGCAAATATAATTAGTTGCTAATAATTTAGATTGTAGAATTCAAGGTATTATGATGCAGAGTAGAGACTGACCGATGTGAGTTTTTCTAATGACGATATGTAGAGATCATCATCAGCAGATGGTGGATGAGTGCTGCTGAGTTATGGACCCATTTTTAGGCTGATATCTAGATGTTTTAGCTTTATTTGCATGCTAAAAAGCCACAAGTAACAGCAGTGGATGCACAACATTTCTGAGCCTAATCAGTCTATGAAAACTGAATTTAACTTATCAGTCGTAATTTTGTGCACTGCACAATTAAATAAAAATAATAAATGTCTGTCAGATATTAAGTGCACATAAAATCAGAACCCAATGCTGCTGCTTGTTCTACCTGCTGGGACTTGTTGAAGCGGTGAATTTCATCGATGAACAGAATAGTCTTCCTCTTGCACAGTCTGAGCTCATTCTGCGCCTGCTTGATCACCTCTCGGACTTCATTAGTGGACGTACTGGTGGCCGACAGGGTGACAAAACGAGCCGTTCCCTTCTTTTTACTGGAGCTGGCAATTATGTGGGCTAGGGTGGTCTGGAAGAAGGAAACAAACAGGACAATAAGGCTATAATAAACTAAGATTTAGGGTTTGAACAAATATAACATAAAATAATAATGAAAGTTAATGTGTATTTTTTAACAGTTTTGATAAATTTACTGTCACCCACTGCTTATTAGAGACATGGGAGAATGAAATGTGTTACTTGGGCTGGCATAAAGCAGCAAATAAAATAAAAATCCAGTCATTAATAAACATGCTGCTCAATCTTATGCCAGAGGGAAGGAGGGTGAACAATTCCAGGGTGGGATAAGCTCCTCATCCAATGACCGATGGGGGATGGACATGCATTCAGTCCACCAACCATCTATTGTTCAAAACCAGGTTGCAGGCCTTTCAGGACAATCAAGATGAGAGCTACAGGACAATAGTCGTTCATAATAGTCGTGGATAATAGTTGATCTCAGATGGCAGGAACCACAGATTGGGAGAGAGAAGTGTTCAAAAGGTCTGTCAGCAGCATCTGACCTATAACATTAACAGGATAATGCCGTCATACAGTAAATGCTACAAGAGGTGGAAAGAACATGTTTTGTGCTTTCCTGTGGCAATAAATAAAACATGGATAAAAACATATATGCATGTAAGATGTAACAAAAAAAAATTGTATGCATGTTCTCTGCTGTCACCTGCACACCTTTCCGCATCCAGGTGGACCCCACAGGATCAGAGACGGGATCTCCTGAGAGTCCAGAAGTGACCTGATGAGGGTTTGCTGGCCTACAATTTTACTCTGACCAAAGTATTCCTCCAATGTGTTTGGTCTCAGAATCTCAGCCAGTGGTTTGTCAAACGTAAACAACGCACGCGGTTGTAGAGTCTCAAACTTAGGCTGTTGGCTCAGCTGGGCTTCCGTACCTGCTGATCCAAACTCTGTTTCTGTCAGCACACGTTTAATCCCCTTACCTACTGGACTTTGTTTACTGGTAAACACACCACTTCTTTCGGGTTGGACGCTGAGTTTTTCCTTGTTTGTCTGAAACAGAGAAAAGACCCTGGACTGTGTTCCAGCCATGGAGGAAGGAGAGCTGGGTGCGTTGACAGGCTCGGCACTAACGCGAGACCTCTTTCCAGGAGGTCCGGTCTCGGCAGCTGCTGATGGACTGCTGTCAGCAGAACTTTCTTGAAGACACGCGTCGAGGTGGTCGTTAATTGTTGCAGGTGTGAAGTTTTCAAAACAAACGGGACACTGCAAAGAGTGTGGAGCCGGAGGAGGCATGTCGTCCGCCATATTGAATGCCGCGAAAATGTTGGTTTGACCTCAAATCACGTGACCTAACACGGGCTTTTTGAAATTTGTTTATCTCTGATTTTGCATTAAGCTTAATAGTGTCTAAGTTGTTAGCTACTGAGTAAAACACTCGCGTGAAATCTATTTTCTGTTTTTTCTTTCTTTCACTGTTTCCTGTTTGGTGCGTTTAAGGACCGTTGAGACTGTCCGATATCTGAGGTTTGCCTATCCGTTGTTTTAATTTCGAAGGAAAACTCACTTACTAGATTCAGAATGATTAAAAGTAAAAAGGAATAAAAGTATTAATTAATCCTTCTTCATCATCTTCCTTTATTTGCATGGTGTAATCCAATAGGATTAATAAAATGAACACTTACACAACATCACTCACTAATTGCACACATTTTTCAGCTTTGTCTTGCTAATTTCTTTTTCAATTAAAGCTTTCTAGCTTTTATGATATCCTGGTTGTTTATGCTTTGAGAAAATAATATAAACCTGTCAGTAATGTCTGTTTATCATTTAATTGTGTTATCCCTTTTTCACTATAAGATTAATTAGTTATTTCATAATAGTTTTTTAAGTGGACAAATAAAAGGTTTTCTGACATCTTTGGATGTGTCAGATTCATAAATCTCTAAACTGCCAATGTCAAAAACACTGTAAGAGAAGTAGTTGTGATTTCAGGTGTCAACATAAAGCAGACGCACCACTGCAAAGTATGCTCCTTTTTTGTGTCTCATTGAAAACACGAGCTCATTTGAGCTGGTGTTGAAGCCCAAGTAGGCTTCTGTACCTGCTGTGCATCATATGTTTGCATTCCTAATGTAGTTCTTGTGCATCATTGAACAGACTTTAAAGATAAAGTCTGTTTTTATAGTAATACTGTTTCCTGTCTATACTATACAAAACACTTAAAAGCATTTAATCTGTATTCTAATCTGGTTTATGCTCCTTTTTCCATCTGTACCTTTACAAGGAAACCAAAGTTCCCTCTGCTTTAAATCACTAACTTTGAACATGTTATGTGTTGTAGATCATTTTCTGAAAAGACCATGCATTGTTTTGTTGTTTTGTAGTTACACATGACTGAGCACTCTATCTCTGCTGGCACCTGTCACTCTTTTGTAACAAGGACACTCTGCCCGTCCTGGGTGTCGACCGGAGTGACAGATTGACTGAATTAGCAGAGGGGATAGTTTAGAGTTAATATTTGGGCGGTCCTGAGGAGGAAGACTTGAGCCGCTTCTTTTTAAGCTCCCATAGAAGCAGAAGAAGGATGAGAAGTAAAGTGAAAGGCATGGAGACTTTGGTCACAGTGGGGAACATTTGGCTAGTCAACATCATGTGTCTGCTTGTTTCCTACCTCTGGCACAGGCTGCGTGGTTTACGCTGCTTCAGGAGAAGATACAGATCATTTACCATCCAGGTACTCACAGATTTCTTTCTAAAGCATCTCTCAGATAGTAGTAAAGGAACACGAGCACAAAAATGTTGCTGCTTGTATTGTTAACATTTTACAATAGATTGACAATTGTTTTTTAGATGTTCTTTTAGCCGGTGATGCTGTTTAGTAGAGTTTGCAAATGTTATAACTGCCAGAAAGTAAAATGTTTAAAATTTTCTGCTTAGTTAGCAAAAGGTTTAGGTATACAATTATTAATAAGCGAATACATGGGATTAATAGCTTTTCTTTCCCTTTTGCATCTTGAAGTTCCTTCAAGATGGGAAAATATATTTAATTTATTCATATAATAGAAAATATTTATTTTATAAAGAATACAATCTCATAATGATTAAAGGAATATGCTGCACACAAATAGCAGTTTGACAAAGAAAAACATTGTATTTAAAATAGCTATGGTTTTCATTTCACTTAAGACTGGTGATACTTGGAGAACATTAAATATAGTAGTGCTTTTGACTAAATATACATGTAATACTATAGAGAAAATGCAGCAACCAAGGAAATAATTAATGCACAATAAAAATAATGATTTCTACACTTAAGTACTCAATTCTACACTGTTCTCATGTAATCTATCTAAAGGTCATTTAATTAAAGTGGCTAAGTGTGGTGGATTATTGTCTCAGCACTAACATGGTTCTTTGTGACATCTGATATGTGGTTTGATGTTTATGTAATAGACAGAGGTCAATGGGAGCAGCTCTGATGTCTAGTGTTTCTGCAGTGATTAAACAGTGACCTCTAGTGGTAAATGTTGCCGGGTACAGAGAAAACTCTTCACTTGTTATATTGGTTTTTGCTGCCATCTAGTGGCTATAGAATAGAAAACCGTGTGGGACTTCTGTGATTTGATTGGTCAACAGCCACAAAACCTGTGACGGTCAAATGAAGGAGATGTCCATTCAGTTTTAAAGATGTTAATCTATATTTTTGTTTTCATCATTGTTGTTCTTGTTTAGAGTGCATATATATCTGAGACAGGTCTTCTTGGGACATGGGTGTCTAAACTGTGCATACAACCCTGCTTATAAATACTCACAGGGTGAAATTCTCTTCAATGTTGTGATATTATACCTCAGAGACCAGCTGAAGTCCTCTCACCTGCTCTTATTTCCATTCCTCTCTTGGCATTCAGAAGAGCCACAGTGACATTTACAATGAGAGAGACACAAGCATGTCAAAGCCTTTGTGCCTTCCGATAATGACCTTAGCACCTTTAATGGCATCTTTAAGAAAATGCTTCTTCATCAGTACTAGAGGTCTACCGATATCTAGAGATCATGGTCAGGTTGGATTTAATGGCTGATATCTAAATGTTTTTCAACTTATTTGATTGCTAAAATGTCACTAAAACATCAGTTGATGAACAAAATTTCTGAATCTGAGTCTTTTTTCTTAAACACTGTCTTAATTTTGTGCACTGCTCGGTGTTAAAATCAGACATCCAAATAAAGTTAATCAAACAAATCAATTTATTATATATATATATAATATTGGCATTAAAATGTAATATAAGAAAATATTGGTATCGGATTTAGCCTACTCACTTTGACCCAACTTTTACATACCATGGCATGTACATATTATACATCAAATTGTTCGGCTTCATCTCCTCTCTCAAAATATGACAGATCCGAGGTTTACCTTTTGAGATATTTTAGTTTAATTTGGCACAACTTGTGAATAATTAGGAATTTGCCCCGTAGAGGATCTGCTGTCCTTAAAGCAAGTCCTAAGTCATCATCACACACTGGTGAAATTACATCTCCGCATTTGACCCATCCCCATGGTGGGGAGTGGTGAGCTGCAGCTGTGGCCGCGCTCGGGAACGATTTGGTGGTTTAACCCCCAATCCAACCCCTTAGTGCTGAGTGTCAAGCGAGGAGGCAGTGGTATGATCCAACCAGGATTTAAACCCCGATCTCCCAGTCCTGGGGCGGACACTCATTCCACTAGGCCACCGGAGCTTTAGCAGCAAAGAAATGTTCTTCAAGGTACAAACGTATAAAGCAAGATTACCGTGTGATGTTAGCAACCTAAGTGATTTATTTTTAAAAAAAAATTTACTAGGGGGGACCCCGCATATATCGGAATTGGAAATTAAGAGTTAGACAATATCGGACATCGGTAAAAACATCAACATCGAGCATCCCTACTTTAGCTAAAACAACAGAATTTGCACATATACTTGTGTGACTAAAATAAATTATTCAAGTTACAGTTCTGCTTCTAAATTTTTATTTTTTATGACATTGTAGGTTTCCTAATCAACCTGTGAACTTATGAAACTGTGTTGTCCAGCATGAGTTTGGACAATCCCAAAGAAATCTGTTCAAGTGCAGCTACAAACTATGTTCCCATGCCAGGGGACAAACCTGAGATGAAAGAATGGAGGAGACTTCTCCGACATTAGTATAAGGAATTTAGTTTCATAGCTGCTGCACACTTCATCCCAGAAGTTTCCGAGGGAAAGTGTAGCCCGAGCTGTCTGCCAGGGGGCGAAGGTGACTGGACACTTACCAGACGACATGTTTCCCCGTGCTCTCCGGGACATTGTGTTCTCTGCCTGGGAGGGAGTGTTCCATTTTTAACAGCATGCCTTGTCTCATTGCCAGACAAATGCCCCAACTCGAGTCATGTAAGCCTCAATGTTTAGAATATAAACAGGTAAAGAAACACGCAACACACAACCTTTTTACAATTGCTCTTATTTGTTCTCTTAATTGCAGAGGCTTATGAGAGATAATATCATTATTTTAGGTTGTTTCTTGAATTAATTAGGTCAGTAGCGTTCAATAGTGTATGAAAAAATATGCAACTAGTCAAAATGGAGATTTATCAGGTGATAGATTTATGGTAAATTGTTTTTTTTTTAGGTAAACTTTTATTAAGCAGTAAATTCTCTTCTCAAATCTTTTCAGCCAATGATCATTCATTATATAATTTCACTGTGTGAACTTACATTGCCCCTGTTTTTTGATTGAAAGATGGAACTCAGGTACAGAAAAGGCAGATTATCTTTCTGAGTATGCTAATGATGTTGCTCTCACATTAACCAAACAACATAATCTGACACATCAGTGTACACTAGAGGATTCTCCAGCTGCCACCCTTTGTGTTCACATACTTGCCTTTGGCAGAGAGGCCGAGGCAGGACGTTATCCAGAAGTCACGATGCTTGTACTTTATTTGGCTTCGGTTTCACTGTGAAGTGATATAAACCCGATATGTGTTTAAGTTCCAGAGAGCATCAAAACCTCGAATGTTGGCATTTTATCAACGTCATGTTGCATAGACCATTTACCTTTAAAATGTAAGCCTTAAACACATTTTTTAAAATGAAAATTTAAATGAAAATCCTATCGTGACAGTTCCATACACACAGTGGCGCCCCCAAGGGGTGGCCAGGGGTGACCATGGCCACCCCTAGAAAATTGCTGGCCACCGCAGGCAAGACCAGTGTTTTATATAAATCATGTTAGTGTTCACTCAAACCATGAATTCATCTTATTACATCAAGATATTAATTTAAAAGCCAATAAAAAAATATACAATTAGGAAATAATCAGAATTTTAAAACATGTATATATGTTTCTGCTGCTCACCATTAAAAATAAATGTTTATATCGCCATAGTTTTTTGTGAAGACAGCAACAGGCAAAAAAAAAAAAAAATAGAAATCTAAAATAAATTTTGAAATAACATTTAAAATAACTGAAATGTAATTTTCTGAAATGTTTGTATTTCTCAAATTTGAGTTAAGTGTTTTGGATGCATATTTTCTTTTTAATAAAAAAGAATAAAGGAGCAATGCAATGCATCGCCACAGGCTAAACTCTCCCAGAGTTACTGGGACCAATTTGGTGTGCCACCCCAAAAATGTCTCTGGCCCCATCTGGCCACCCTTATTAAAATTTTCTGGGGGCGCCTCTGCATACTCATCGCCGTATTCTAAAGTTGACCGCCCAGCCCCCTCAAATTGCCACAACATGCTGCAAGTGGCCTACATCGTCCGTCATCTGCTGGCATCCAGAGACAGGTGTGAGCATTCCTGAGTGATTGATGACTGGTTTCTTGCCCATCTGTTTCTGCCTTGTCACAGGTACTTGTCCTCTCTGCTGTAGCCGTCTTCCTCGAGAGAAGGCCGCTGGTGTGTGAATATCTCTGAAGTCTTTGTACAACACGGTCTGGCTCTTGTCCACACAGGAAATAGATTAATGTGCATCTTGGTGAATTGAGTTGATTAATTTGAGCTGACAGATGAACTCCTCCCCTTTCCTCCTGCTAACTCACTTCACTGCTTGTGACGCTGATGAGCCAGGACTCCAGAGTGAGTCACTGGTGTGAGGTGATTTTGGCTCGGGTCACCGTGTCCCAGTTTACAGTCCTGTTGTCAGAAGCATTACGGTGACTTGAAGCACAGTTGGAATCTTCTTTGGTTCTGTCACTCATCTGTTTTCTGCAAACAGACTTAGAAAGTTCATTTTGGAGAGTTGAAAAACACATTTCTGTTGCTCGGATCATTTCATCCTAGTTTGACTTTTATAGAAACTAGACTAGGACATGTTACACAAGCTCAGTTAAAATTGATCCCTCGCTCTCCGATGGGGGTTATCAAAGGATGTTTTTGTCAGTGAGCAAGCATCATATAAATCATCGGTGTCATCCGTCTCTTCTTTCAGCATGAGAGCTAAATATCTTACTGTAGATCCCCTCGACCAGCAGGCTCCCTCTTCTTTTCTCCTACCGGTATTCAAGAGAGACAGCTGTAAACACAGCAAGATTACCATTTAGGGGAAAAAACACATCTTTATAGAGGTTTTTTTCTTGGAAACATAAATAATTTTCACTTATGAGGAAAAAAAAGAAAAGGATTCACTATTAAGATCAGAAGTGTTACAGCTGGTGAGCACCACCACTCATTTCTGTTGAAAGTAAAAATCTATTTAAAAAACAATGAGGACAAAAGTTATATTGGATAAAAAAGTATATAAACTATAATAACATTTGAGGGTGTTTTAAGACTGCAGTAATCTGCTTTGGTCTTGTTTTGCTGTGATTAGCCCATCAGTCATCAAGTGGCGCCCCCAAAAAAAGCTTCATAGGGGTGGCCATGGGGCCAGAGAAAAGTTTGGGGTGGCACACCAAATTGAGCCTCGTGGTAACTCTGGGAAAGTTTAGCCTGTAGTGATGCAATAAATGCTCCTTTATTCATTTTCATAAATTCATGGTTTGTCCATCTATCCATCCATCCGTCTTCCGCTTATCTGGAGTTGGGTTGCGGGGGCAGGAGCCTAAGGAGGTCCAGACGTCCCTCTCCCCAGCCACTTGCGCCAGCTCTTCTGGGGGGAATTGCACTAAGGGGGATTTATGGTTTGTGTGAACATTAATATGACTTATTAAAGAACACTGGTCTTCCCTGGGTGTCGACAGTGCTGTGGTCAGCAATTTTCTAGGGGTGGGCATGGCCACCCCTTGGGGACGCCACTGCAATCATCACTCTCATTTGAACTCATTTGTTTCTCCAAGCTGAGGCTGTTTACAGAACCACCTACAGCAGGTAGGACATCAGCTGTTCAGAACCGTTCTGCAGAAACACGGTTACAATTTTGAACTGTGAATTAAAATCTAATTAAATCAATTAAAATAGTTATTTTTCAAATTCACATAAAAATTCTTCCTTATTTGGTGCTTACATGTAACTTTGTTCTGAACTACATAAGCAGAGAGAGATGAATCATTAAGAATTTTCCTACTTGTCAGACACAAGGAGCACTGTGTATAGTGATCATTTTCACACCTAGCAGGCAAGTGATAGCGATGGGCTCAGCACTTAAAGGCTCTCAAATGTCTCATAACCCAACCGCTGCCAAGCCCCCACCTCAAACACTTGAACCCTGCTGACGCAAGTCGACCATTTACATTTAGGTGCACCGGCATGCTCTATTCTTAATACCATATCTAGAGGAGAAGAGCAGAGGGTTGACTTCATAACAGTCAGAGGTCACATAAACTTATTTATTTGTCTGGATATTAGCTGGTTTGGATTTTTTTTAAATTTTTTATTCAAATTTAGTGTTTTTACGTTAGACCTGGCAACATCCTTTGAAAACGTATTTTTGTCTTTTTTACGGATATTATTTGTGCAGTTTTTTCCTCAAGTCGACGCCTTGACGTGACATACTTCAAAACTGCTGGAAGCGATGAGTTCCCTGGTTATAAACGCATCGGGAGATTGTAATAATGCAGGCTTTGACCTCATTCAAGACCGCATTGAAACACTCAGCAGCAAGATGGACAAGCTCATCAACATTCAAGAAAAGGTCCTCAACCGACTGGATGGAATGTCTCAGGAAATCGATGACATCGAGCAGGATATGGAGCATTTGATGGTCGATAAGGAGGAGATCCATCTCCCACCGAAGATGGTGAATCAGACCCAGGTGGTGGGCCGAGAGGTGAGGGAGATCTGCCATGAGATGAGCACCATAATGTCCGCGGTGAACCGGAGGTCCGAACAGCAGGCTCAGAAGCTGGAGGGGATGGAGAAACTGGTCCTCAGCATGCAGCAGGTGATCAGCTTCATTGGGGAGACCGTGAAGAGCTCAAAAGTAATTGAAAGGATGTTCAAAGGCCCAGCAGCTCGGAAGGCTAAATCTAAAGACAATAAAGGAAAACAAACAATCAAGAAGCTTGAAAAGGTGAGACAAGTTGGAGTATGTCTGATCAAACGTAAAACGTTTGTAAATGTTTTGGTGCAGCCTTGGATTTATCAGTGTTGCACATGGAGTGTGGCGACTTTTCAATGTTGACGTTGACATCTTAGGAAGGTCTTGTTTGGCTTGGCAGAACATGTGAAAATGATCACAGCACCAAAGCTGACCAAACCTATCGGTGCTCAGGAATGCAACTTGGCTTATGGCAGAGTACTGGTTGACCACCACTGGTGGACGTTGGCATGTGTAGACTTGACAACAGCGTTTTGAGAGGAAATGAATTGAGAACACTAATTTTAAAAGTGCTGCTACTGCACTGTAAATATGGCATTCCTATAAAGTCCCCATTTAACTCCTGTTTATTGCTGTTGGCTCTTTCATTACACTAGATCCAACATGGCTTCCTTGGCATGAGGCTTTGGGCGGGACTGCTGGCGTCACACGACGGGGCCAGTATGATGTCTAGGGTGAAATATGAGTAGGGTGGTTTGCTTTTTTATTTTTAATTGCAGTGTCTCCAAAGTTTGTAGGGTTTTAACCCCCCTTCATCAAACTATGTGTCAACAATTTATGATGAGTCAAATTTCCCTCCATTTCTTCTTTGCTCTGTTTCTCTCACTCACTCGTAGTTCCATGGGGTCGTTGTAGCGCTACTAGTCTTACCCCATCCTAGAGTTTCAGGTAATACGATGCTTGTTAGGACAGTAGAAGCAAATAGACGGAAGTTTATGTGATCCTTCCTAATGAACTGAAATGCATTTGACGCTTCAGATTTAGGATTATTTACAGGTTTGTCTCAAACTGATTACACCCAATCAATAAAATCCACAAATATACAGCTCTTAATGTGGCAGTAAAATTACCCCCGACTCTAATTTGAGCTCTATATTATCCGATCATTAGGCAGAGTAAGATGACTCTATGAAAAGGTCACTAAGTGCTCCCTGGCAGCAGACGCACAGACATTTTCACACTCCGATCGCTTGCATGGCTGCAGAGGTTTTGCCTTTCTTTCACGTATGACCTAAAAGAAACCAATCAGAGGTTGTGACATTATTTTGCATTAACAAAAAATACTGACAAGTTGGAGTCAGTTTTGATTCTTTTATAAATAAAACCTATAATTGGATTTTTAATAAATTCACAAGTGAATCAATTAAAGGTTTTCATCATAGCTTCGCTCCTGATTGTGGATCCATCTGCCTGAATGCTTCACGGCTCACGTTTCATTAGGTGTTTTGTTGTCGTCAGCGAGCTCGTCAGGTGGTTGCCTCATCCCACTCCGCCTCCACAGGTGTGAAATTTTCAGCGTGTAGTTCTCATGCACTTCTCGTGCAATCTACCAATCAGGAGTCTGAACCACTCTGCTGTCTCTGGGTAAACACTGTTTATCTCACAACAACATTCAATAACAAGCCCGCGCCATCTCAGGTTCAGGACAGGTTTTTCCATCTTAACTTGATCAGACGTCGTTTAGCGAGGGAAATCTGAACAACAACCTTCTGTCCCTTGTAATATTTTCCACACAGGGTCAGCAGTGCGTGCCGCTGCTGAGCACGACAAGTGATAAGCTATAAATTCACCGTCCTGCTGCCGTCTATCCATCAGCCATGAATAAGCAGAGGCATGCCATTACATAAGCCGATATCTGCATGGTGACGTGCATTTAATGTGTCCGTTTATGAGGCTTTGTCATTTCCAGTAGCTTTTTCTGTAACTTATTGATGTAAATTATTTGTACATTGATTATCTGACATACTTTATAGTATTTTTTAAATTGCCTTAAATGTTTGTGAGTCAAACGTCATTTAAACAAGTTTCTTTACATTTCTGCACACAACACATACCTTCCATTAAACCTGCTGAGTTGATCCATCTCATCTTTTTGATAGAAAACTACTTCTAACAAAGCCAATAAAGGAAAACAGGAGATTATTCCTGCATGTGAGCCTGGTTCGCTGCAGCCATCTCACAAGATAAAGCTCCATGGACCAAAGCGGTTCCTCGCATCGCGTAAATGTGGAAACTCTGTAGGTTTATTGTGACTATAGACTGTATACTAGAGCTTGTCTCTTTATTTACACTGTCTGACTGAATGTGCTTTTGCATTTCTGACTGCGCACTGGCTGCTGCTTTGT
Source organism: Aphyosemion australe (assembly GCA_006937985.1). NCBI lineage: Eukaryota > Metazoa > Chordata > Actinopteri > Cyprinodontiformes > Nothobranchiidae > Aphyosemion > Aphyosemion australe. The sequence continues at coordinate 194,129 of SSNS01000405.1, read as the reverse complement.
TCTGCGTGTTACGAGCCAAAACACTAGCCGTATATTGTGAACATTATAGTTTTGACACTAACAAAAAGCATAAAAAGCTGAGAATTTGTTTTGCATTGCTTCACCAGAGCTACTCGGGAAAGAAAAAAGAAGAAAGAGCTAAACAAAGATGCTGAATTGTTGTTTCAGATAGAAATAAACACTTAGCAACATTTTAGAGGGTAACATTTCTTTGGAAATGTTCACAAATGTTTCACAATTTGTTTTGTGCGTTTTACAGTTGAAAGATCACAAAGGCAAAGATGTGACTGATAAGTGTGGTGTAAGCCAGAAGAATCTGAAAACGCAAAAGAAAATGAAGCCTCCAGATGCAGCAGGTAGTGAGAACAACTCAACTTATTTTGCATTTAAAATGTGGCGCACAATTAAAGAAAAATCCATTAGTTCTTAGATTGTATTTGATTTTTTCACAATAATTAAACTAAATATCCTAATAAAATTTGATAATAATTATTCCATTCTGTGTGCACTTCCTGCAGATATTTCCCTGAAGAAGCAGGTTTTGCTTCTTGAAGAGGTGCAGAAACTAAACAGAGAGAATACAGAGAAATCAGGGCCCCAGCTCTCCCCTCTGGATCTAGAGGCTGGAGTCCCCCCCAAAGCTCCACAACCTGAGGAACCTGCTTCTAATCTTCCGGATTTCCTGTGCGAAGATTCCAAAGTCACAGAGGCTGAGAAACCTGGAGAGGAGCAGATTGGAGATGAGGAAGCTGAAGAAAAAGCTACAGTATCAGACAAAGAAGCTGAGCCTGATGTGGAGGGTGCAGCGCTAACAAAAGAAGAAGGAGAAAAATTAGAAGTCCCAGAGGAAACACCCAAAGAGAATGTTTTTGCAGCTGAAGGAGCAGAAGATGAAGATAAACAAGAAGCCATTACTACCAGGTATTATAATGATTCACTCTGACCATGTTTATTTTCTTTTAAATCACTAAAGTAATTTCGGGTGCAAAGCTGTTGAACATTCAGCCGCTTCATGGATTTATGTCAAAGATTAGCTTTTGTTTTTGTTTAAATCTCACAGCAAAATGGAACTTTGTAGGATTCAGAGAATAAAAAGTTGCACAAAAAGGGAAGATTATTGATTTAATATATCACTAAATTAAGAATTTTTTCACAATTCTGATGAGCTGAAGGATGAAATTGCTTCTTCTTAACTGGTATTCCCAATTTAACAAATCAGTGGAAGAGAAATTTAAATTTAAAACTTGGCCTACAGTAGATTTACAGACACTGGTGACAAAATCCAGAGTTGTGTTATTATTGCTAATATATATCTTTTCTGCGTTTATTCAATTTTGCAATAATAACACAATGATAAACATAACAGCAATAATACATAATATCAACATTAAGAATAAGATTACAGGGAAATATTTTCTAAAAAAAATTTACTTCAATTTACAGTGAAGACGAGAACAATGCTACACCGTGTGAGGAAACACAGCAGGAGCCAATGGAGAAAGAGGAGCAGGAGAAAGACATCAATGAGGAAGATGAGCAGGAGAAAGACATCAATGAGGAAGATGAGCAGAGGCCACATTGTGCAGACTGGGCCGTCTTCAAGGTGGATGGAATTGAGATTCAGATGAACCTTAGAGAAAGAGTGGAGCTTGAACGACAGGAAAACAGTGATCTAAAAATGGAAGTTGAGGATGAAGATGATGATGTTGAACGATTCTTTATTGGTAAGTCAGATAAAAAAAAAACACTGAATTTCTAAAAGTACATTTTTAAAATGATTTATACTTTACATATCTTATTTTACTGTTTACATAACAAGCAAATAGGTGCACGCTGTAAGCAGCAACAAATAACAGTCAGAAACTCAAATTTAGACAGAATTAAGTAAAAAAAGTAAAAAAGTTGGTAAGTGCTCCATGAAGAATGATCAGAAAATGACAAACAATGAATTCATCCCTGCTGAAAATTTAGTTAATTTGTTACAACCCGGCTAGTGGGACTGCAACAAATGGAGGAGGACTGGACACATGGTAAAAGTTTGAGGTATTTTATTTAAAACTGCCTCCAAAAGGCTGCACGCAAAGGCCACACAGGCAACAAAACACCCACAGGTGCAATCTGATTAGTCTCTTTTTTTTCCCTCTGGAGTTGCACCAAGCAGTCTTTTATGCTGCACCCACAGGTGCAGCCACTCAGTAATTGCTGATTGATCACAGCCAGACCAATGATGAAGCAGAGGGGCGTAACACATCATAATTGTAAAAAGTACAAAGAAAAGTGCTTGTTTGAGTCTTTATTGTGCAAATAATGTTTTATATTTTCTTCATGCAGTGATTCTGAATTATTTATATTTTCTTTGTACTCATGTATTTTTTAATTTATGCTCAGCTTTTTCCAAACTAGTTCATTTGCATAAAGAGCAAAATATGTTCCAATACTTTAAAGTAGCATTGTGTAGTTTTTACCATTCATCTCTGGAAATATCCATCAAAATGTTGTTGAAAATGAATAAAATGATGTCCAGCCGGAAAAATATTGGCGGTTTTGTAACATACAACCATAAATATTGAGTCTAAAATACATAGGGCATGGGTCTAAGCCTCTGGGGGACGCCATCATGTTTCCTTCTACGGCCCAATTTCAATACTTGCACTGCGCCCTACACCCTTCTGTGAAGTGCGCAGTAAGACTTCGAGTGCGTAATACACAAGTGTGCATTCCCGAATTGGGACAGTGAGCATTACGTCATCGACCGCGACGCATGCTGGGATGCTGGTCGCTATTTGTGCTTTTTTAAAAATCTTTATTAACAGCTTTCAAACACACAAACAATTATTTGACTAAATTTAAATTAATTGCTGTCCACATTTATATCTTAGTCTAAAACATTCAGAGCATGAATAAATATCATTAATCGTCTTAAAATGAACTTATTTCACTTGAAAATACATGTTTTCAGAAAAGGCACTTGAGTCATTGCGCCACCTTCTTCTCAAAATTCCCACGCAGCACTAAATTGTGGGTAATACCCTTCACCCAAGTTCACATCGCCGCGGACTTGGGTAAAGTGCGAATTAAGGGTGCAAAAGGGGCGTGGTCAACTTCCGCACTTGAGAATCAGGACACCCTACGCACTTGCACCCCTGGTTGGGAACGCGCAATTGAAAGGCGCAAGGGTGCAAGTGTGAGTATTGGGATTGGGCCTACGTGAGCCGGCTCGGGGTCCTGCGCCTGACAGTGACGTCACACTATGATTGGCTGGACGTTCAACTTACGGAAGTTAAATTATCACGTTCAAAAACATTTAAGCGGTAAGAAACATGAATTTAATAACAAAACTGCTAAACTCTTTCCAAAACCTATGTGAAAGAACAGAATCAGAAAAGAGCTACAATATATTTTAGGCGAGTGGTATTGCTACAGTGTGACATCAGCAGGCGCAGGACCACGAGCAGATCCGGAATCTACCCCGCCAGAAAACTAGCATCAGCATTACATTCTCTAGATGGAATTAACTAAAGGACTATCAAAGTCTGAGGAGTCATGCCGAGGTCACATGCTTTCTGCTCGACAGATAACATTTACCGTAATGTTTTATTTAAACTAGCGACAGCCACGGCGATATGGTGTAAAACTACCCTGAAATCTATGTACTGCCCCCTATCGCCAGGAAACTACACACTGTCTCTTTAAATAAATTCTAATGATTCTAGCAGATTAGTAAGTTTAATGAGTAAAGTTGAAAGAAATACTTAATTTTTATTTTTATTAATCAGGCAGAATGGAAGCGCTGTAAAGCCCAGTGGTTCCTCTTGAACTTGAGACCTGATTTTAGGCTGCTTAGATGACCTTTGACCTTTGTACACGACGTTCCTGAACAACCAGCTGCCCGTCTCCTCTTAACACATATTTGTTACAGCGTGTTAGTACAGTACACAACATCCCCGCCTGACCCTGAGAGCACACTTTAGAAGTCCTCACAGCAGCTGATTATTAGTGAAACTTTCATGTTCACACATTCTTGTCCCTCCATCCTCCTTCAGACACAACTCCTCCTCCATCAGCTCCTTTTAATCACCGCATCGTGTCGGCCAAGCCCAACCAGATCAGGAACTTTTACACCATCAACTGGCAGGAGGTCCTTGGTGGGTGAGTGCTCTACTCTTCTCAAGCAAATGAACAAAAAAA
>SSNS01000405.1:155597-189846 GCA_006937985.1 Aphyosemion australe | reverse complement strand
CCAAAGCTCCACAACCTGAGGAACCTGCTTCCAATCTTCCGGCTTTCCTGTGCGAAGATTCCAAAGTCACAGAGGCTGAGAAACCTGGAGAGGAGCAGATTGCAGATGAGGAAGCTGAAGAAAAAGCTACAGTATCAGACAAAGAAGCTGAGCCTGATGAGGAGGGTGCAGCGCTAACAAAAGAAGAAGGAGAAAAATTAGAAGTCCCAGAGGAAACACCCAAAGAGAATGTTTTTGCAGCTGAAGGAGCAGAAGATGAAGATAAACAAGAAGCCATTACTACCAGGTATTATAATGATTCACTCTGACCATGTTTATTTTCTTTTAAATCACTAAAGTAATTTCGGGTGCAAAGCTGTTGAACATTCAGCCGCTTCATGGATTTATGTCAAAGATTAGCTTTTGTTTTTGTTTAAATCTCACAGCAAAATGGAACTTTGTAGGATTTAGAGAATAAAAAGTTGCACAAAAAGGGAAGATTATTGATTTAATATATCACTAAATTAAGAATTTTTTCACAATTCGGATGAGCTAAAGGATGAAATTGCTTCTTCTTAACTGGTATTCCCAATTTAACAAATCAGTGGAAGAGAAATTTAAATTTAAAACTTGGCCTACAGTAGATTTAGACACTGGTGACAAAATCCAGAGTTGTGTTATTATTGCTAATATATTACTTATCTTTTCTGCGTTTATTCAATTTTGCAATAATAACATAATGATAAACATAACAGCAATAATAAATAATATCAACATTAAGAATAAGATTACAGGGAAATATTTTCTATTTACAGTGAAGACCAGAACAATGCTACACCGTGTGAGGAAACACAGCAGGAGCCAATGGAGAAAGAGGAGCAGGAGAAAGACATCAATGAGGAAGATGAGCAGGAGAAAGACATCAATGAGGAAGATGAGCAGAGGCCACATTGTGCAGACTGGGCCGTCTTCAAGGTGGATGGAATTGAGATTCAGATGAACCTTAGAGAAAGAGTGGAGCTTGAACGACAGGAAAACAGTGATGATCTAAACACGGAAGTTGAGGATGAAGATGATGATGTTGAACGATTCTTTATTGGTAAGTCAGATAAAAAAAACACTGAATTTCTAAAAGTACATTTTTAAAATGATTTATACTTTACATATCTTATTTTACTGTTTTCATAACAAGCAAATAGGTGCACGCTGTAAGCAGCAACAAATAACAGTCAGAAACTCAAATTTAGACAGAATTAAGTAAAACAAGTAAAAAAGTTGATAAGTGCTCCATGAAGAATGATCAGAAAATGACAAACAATGAATTCATCCCTGCTGAAAATTTAGTTAATTTGTTACAACCCGGCTAGTGGGACTGCAACAAATGGAGGAGGACTGGACACATGGTAAAAGTTTGAGGTATTTTATTTAAAACTGCATCCAAAAGGCTGCACGCAAAAGGCCACACAGGCAACAAAACACCCACAGGTGCAATCTGATCAGTCTCTTTTTTTTTCCTCTGGAGTTGCACCAAGCAGTCTTTTATGCTGCACCCACAGGTGCAGCCACTCAGTAATTGCTGATTGATCACAGCCAGACCAATGATGAAGCAGAGGGGTGTAACACATCATAATTGTAAAAAGTACAAAGAAAAGTGCTTGTTTGAGTCTTTATTGTGCAAATAATGTTTTATATTTTCTTCATGCAGTGATTCTGAATTATTTATATTTTCTTTGTACTCATGTATTTTTTAATTTATGCTCAGCTTTTTCCAAACTAGTTCATTTGCATAAAGATCAAAATATGTTCCAATACTTTAAAGTAGCATTGTGTAGTTTTTACCATTCATCTCTGGAAATATCCATCAAAATGTTGTTGAAAATGAATAAAATGACATACGACCATAAATATTGAGTCTAAAATACATAGGGCATGGGTCTAAGTCTCTGGGGGACGCCATATTAGACGCCATGTTTCCTTCTACGGCCCAATTTCAATACTTGCACTGCGCCCTACACCCTTCTGTGAAGTGCGCTTAGAGGAAGTGCGCAGTAAGGCTTCGAGTGCGTAGTACACAAGTGTGCAAATAATTGCCGAATTGGGACAGTGAGCATTACGTCATCGACCGCGACGCATGCTGGGATGCTGGTCGCTGTTTGTGCTTTTTTAAAAATCTTTATTAACAGCTTTCAAACACACAAACAATTATTTGACTAAATTTAAATTAATTGCTGTCCACATTTATATCTTAGTCTAAAACATTCAGAGCATGAATAAATATCATTAATCGTCTTAAAATGAATTAATTTCACTTGAAAATACATGTTTTCAGAAAAGGCACTTGAGTCATTACGCCACCTTCTTCTCAAAATTCCCACGCAGCACTAAATTGTGGGTAATACCCTTCACCCAAGTCCACATCTCCGCGGACTTGGGTGAAGTGCGAATTAAGGGTGCAAAAGGGGCGTGGTCAACTTCCGTACTTGAGAATCAGGACACCCTACGCACTCGCACCCCTGGTTGGGAACGCGCAATTGAAAGGTGCGAGTGTGAGTATTGGGATTGGGCCTACGTGAGCCTGACAGTGACGTCACACTAGATCAGGGGTTCCCAAATTTTTTTCTTTGGGGACCCCCTTGCCTGTGTCCAAGAGAAGCCAGGACCCCCAACCCCAACTCCTACACACACAAACACTTTAAATGTGATAATTTGCAAACTTTATACAGACATACAGAGTTATAACTTTTATATGGAGTTCTGATTATACTGTAGGGTGTGTTGGGATTTTATAAGTGTAATTTTTACAAATAAATTTTTTTTAACCTCACAACCTCAGCAAAGACAAAATTATGGGGACCCCCTGTAATCTTGTGGGGACCCCATTTGGGGTCCCGACCCCTGATTTGGGAACCCCTGCACTAGATGATTGGCTGGACGTACGACTTACGGAAGTTACGTTATAACGTTCAAAAACATTTAAGCGGTAAGAAACATGAATTTAATAACAAAACTGCTAAACTCTTTCCAAAATCTATGTGAAAGAACAGAATCAGAAAAGAGCTACAATATATTTTAGGCAAGTGGTATTGCTACAGTGTGACATCATCAGCAGGTGCACTGTGACATCATCAGCAGGCGCAGGACCACGAGCAGATCCGGAACCTACACTGCCAGAAAGCTAGCATCAGCATTACATTCTCTAGATGGAATTAACTGAAGGACTATCAAAGTCTGACGAGTCACGCCGAGGTCGCATGCTTTCTGCTCGACAGGTAACATTTACCGTAATGTTTTATTTAAATTAGCGACAGTCACGGCGATATGGTGTAAAACTACCCTGAAATCTATGTACTGCCCCCTATCGCCAGGAAACTACACACTGTCTCTTTAAATAAATTCTAATGATTCTAGCAGATTAGTAAGTTTAATGAGTAAAGTTGAAAGAAATACTTAATTTTTATTTTTATTAATCAGGCAGAATGGAAGCGCTATAAAGCCCAGTGGTTCCTCTTGAACTTGAGACCTGATTTTAGGCTGCTTAGATGACCTTTGACCTTTGTACACGAGGTTCCTGAACAACCAGCTGCCCGTCTCCTCTTAACACATATTTGTTACAGCGTGTTAGTACAGTACACAACATCCCCGCCTGACCCTGAGAGCACACTTTAGAAGTCCTCACAGCAGCTGATTATTAGTGAAACTTTCATGTTCACACATTCTTGTCCCTCCATCCTCCTTCAGACACAACTCCTCCTCCATCAGCTCCTTTTAATCACCGCATCGTGTCGGCCAAGCCCAACCAGATCAGGAACTTTTACACCATCAACTGGCAGGAGGTCCTTGGTGGGTGAGTGCTCTACTCTTCTCAAGCAAATGAACAAAAAAAACATACAAAGAAGTAGATTTCTCATAGATCAGCGACAATTAAAAACATGTTTTTAATTCTTGATTGAATTTTGATTAACCCTCCTCTCCTTCCTCCCCCTTTTCTTTTCCTCTCCTCAATGGTTCATAACTTCAGAGTCACAGCAGTTATTTTTACTTTAGGACTGACTGGTATGTGAAACCGTATCCTTGGTGCCAGCTGGGAGCTTATCGCTAAGTGTTAATCCGAGTCTTCAAAGAACAGACGCAGGCCAGCTCAGATTTACTGAAATAACAGATTATGCACAACATTTTCCAGAAGTATCTCTCTCTGAAACGAAAGCAGTGATTTGCTGTGAAACACCCAAACTGGCGCCGTCTTACTTTGTCATTTTTCAGATGCTTGACCTTGTGCATCTGTGCAAAATCAAAGTCCCGTCTCCTCCTTTTCTTCCAGGGGTCGTTTCGGCCAGGTGCACAAATGTGTGGAAAACTCCTCAGGTCTAACTTTGGCAGCGAAGATCATCAAAGCCAGGAATCAGAAAGAAAAGGTAAAAAAAATTGAGATTTTTTTTGTCACATCGGTCTATTTTGAAAACAACCATGAGAACAAGTCACACGTGATATAAAAAGCAGAGGACCAGCTTTAATACTTACTAGAACCCGCTGCTCTTGGAACAGATGCAAAGGGAATACTTTCATCCAAGGTGACAAATTACTGACCTAGAAGAGAAGATGCCCGGAACAGCTGACACCTCTCATTTTGCGTGTGTGTGTGTGTGTGTGTGTGTGTGCTTGCTTGCCTGTTCTTGTATCTGTGTGTCCTGCGTTTGTGTGTTTCTGTCTGCCTCTGCATCTCTGCGCCTGTGTTTTTGGTAGGACACGGTGAAGAATGAGATCCAGGTCATGAATAATCTGGACCATGCCAACCTGATCCAACTCTATGCAGCTTATGAGTCAAGAAATGACATCATCCTTGTACTTGAATAGTATGATCTACTTTTTAAGATTTTTAGCACGTTAATTTCTATTAAATAAGTATATTTATTTGAGTTTTCTCTTATTTGTTAGACTAAATAAAGAATAATTAGTTAATTCTGAAATGTAATTGGTGAACATAAATAATCACCATGAGATTAAAAGGTGTAAAATTAGTGTCTTCTATATTTTTGTCTGCTTTTAGTGTTGGTGGAGGGGAGCTGTTTGACAGGATTATTGATGAAAACTACAAGTTAATGGAGCTGGATGCTGTGGTGTTTATCAGGCAGATCTGTGAGGGCCTTCAGTACATGCACAAGATGTCTGTGCTGCACCTGGACCTAAAGGTAACTGAGATACGGCGTTCTGGTCACAATGTTCCTGTAGAAGCACAAAACCCATTGGGTTCTTGCACTATTTTATTTTGTTGAACTCAGACTTGTTTTTATTTCTTATTTTTTTTAGGCAGACTGGTTTTATTTGTAGTTATTTATTTGAAGAACATTTTTATTTTTAATTGTGAACTACTAAACAATAAAAAACAATACTTGTGTCTAAGAGGTCATAGTAGTGCAAAAATAATTTGGAAAAATAAAAGATTTAATAACAAAAGTAAATAAAAGGAAAAGCTCGAGTATCATAAGGATGGGTAAATAAATAATTGTGTTTATTTTTCATAAACAGAACACAGGGGAGAACTCTGGGTTTGCTTTTGGAAGAAATATTGCAAAATCAAATCAATCGAGTTAAAAATAAAACAGAAGAAAAGCCCCACAAAATATGAATTTCAGTGGTATAATGATCATATTGACAAGAAATTAACTGATAATAGTCTTTAGAGACCATTGCAGTTCCACAAGGTGTCAATCCAGATTTATTTCATCTAATGTACCAAAACAAACAAATAATAAGACACATAAAAAGCATAAAATTGCATTTCTTTCTGGATAAATCAGTCTTTCTGGTTTGATTTTCTAAATAAAGTGAAATAAAAACATAATTTAGAAACAAATGAGGACCTTATCAGATAAGCATGGTAGAGGTTTGATCATGGTGTGGGGATGTTAAGAGTTAAATGTGCTGTAAGTAGGTTAGATGAGTAAAAAGGAAGCACAGGACAAACATTTTTATTTTTTATGTTTCCACAGTTTAACTTTTTTCTTGTTTTACTGTTTCTGATTTTCCAGCCTGAAAATATTCTGTGTGTGAACAGAATCACCAACAGGATTAAGATCATTGACTTTGGTCTCGCCCGGATGTGAGTGCTCCTGCTTGCTTTTCTTTCATTATGAATTTAATTAAATGCTCCTAATATCTCTCTATAATCTTTTTAGATATAAACCAAGAGAGAAACTAAAGGTGAATTTTGGAACTCCGGAGTTCCTTGCTCCAGAGATCGTCAATTACGACTACGTGTCGTTCAACACAGACATGTGGAGTCTCGGCGTTATCACCTACATGCTGTACGTAAACACACACACGCATGCAGAATGGTGCACAAAATATTGCTAATGATTTTTACCCTTCTGATTGTAGGCTGAGCGGTCTGTGTCCTTTCCTTGGCGACGACGACAACGAGACTCTGAACAACATTTTGGCCTGTCAGTGGAACTTTGAAGAACAGGAGTTTGTAGATACGTCAGAAGAAGCCAAAGATTTTATACGCAGACTCCTCGTTACAAATAGAAGGTCACTATATTCCATGTCTGTGTGTGAGATCTGAGCTGTTGCTAAAATTCCAGCGAGGATGTAAAATGGGTGTAAAGCGTGTTTCTGATTCTGTTCCTCATTAGTTGGAGGATGGGGGCGTGCGAGGCGATGAGGCATCCGTGGCTTTCAGACTCTGTTCTTCACCATCGTCTTCACACAAAGGTAATACATTACTCAGACTTATATGTATAATCTATAATCTTTAACTTTACATACATTTCTAATTGCATCCTTCAGGATATTAATTCTATTATTAAAATGCATTTTCAGTTCATGCACTTTATGCCATTGACTATTTCTTACATATTTGTTGCTTTTTTCCACATTTCACAGAAAACTATGTGCAGATCACGCCGATCATCATGCGTGCCTCCCTCCGATAGTTAAGGTCAGTCTGAACAAGTTACACACAAGATAAAAGCAGCATAAACCAGATCATCCACTAGGGGGAAGCATGTCTCATATCTTGTGCAGAGCTGCAGAAAAGATGTACATAGACCCATAAACATTTACCTTCTCATTGTCTCTTTTTAGACTCTGACATACATGAAACGACACCAGCTGTGGCTACTCGGACCAAACCCTCTGTTTATGTAAAATCTCTGTAATTCTAGTTCATGCACCTGAGACTGGATGTCTGGTTTCTCCAGGAACGTTACTGCATCACAGCGACTATTATAGTACAAAAAGACACCATGTTTATTTTTAAAACTTGATTGCAAAACTATTGTCAAAATTGAGGAAATAACGGTCATATTTTAAATTTAAACACCTCAGATGAACTATAAAGTTACTTCTGAACTTATCGCAGTGATCTGCTGTAATGTTTTCATTTTAAAGTGATGCTAAATGTGTCAAACAACACTTTAGTAGAAGATTTTTTGAAATACTTGAATATGACTGACCTTGAGTGTGAAATTCTTCATTTTACGTTTATTCACTTTGCCCCCCTTCCTTTCTTTTATCTCTAACTAAAAAAACATGCGTTTTTTATTCCCTGTGCATAGATTTATGCTTACAAAATGTTTTCTGCTGCTATTATAAAAAGTCATAGAATGATTTATATTCACATATCATTGTAAAAGTAGCCATCTGTGTAAAATGTCTCTTTTCTCATGAATACATATTCCTTTTAGGCTGCAAACAAACTTTAGATTTTAAGGAGATGTAATCTATAAAACAGCTGTAATGTGTGTGCATGAATGGAATAAAACTTGTGTGGCTGGTGTCAGAAGAAGTAGAACATGCACTTTATGTTATTTATTTAAATTAATTTACTGCACCATATATGTCTTATTACCAAAGTGTGTTCTGTTTTTGATGCATGACTGCAGTTGTGTGTTAAATACATATTTTTTTCAATATATTTAATCTTTTTTTTTCTTAATCTGTACTGTATGATCAAACTGGCTTATCGTTTTTGTCTCTCTGGTCAGATATTCGTGATACATTTAGTTTCCTTATTAAAAACACGCTTTTATTTGGGAATACCTTCTGTGAAGGTGCAGTCACTAAAATAACACACTACCTACCTGCCGTGGATGTTGGAGCAAGATTTGTGTGGTTTGATTTGATGATGAATGTTTAGCTGACTGTTGGAATAATGAGTGATAGTTACTAGACGTTGTCCTCACTGAGTGGTAGAATATTCAGCATGTATTTGTGAAGTGTGCGCACACCAATAAAACAGAAACTGTCTTAAATCTTCTGTCTGCGTTTGCTCATTTCCTACTTTTTAGATAATATTTTTTTAAAAGGGACATGCTTAATCTATTCAATTAGCAACATTTTGACAACAGAATAGAAGAAGCTACATATAAAAAGATGTAATGAAGCGTTAAAATTTGAGATATTCGATATTGGCTGTTTTACCGATATCACATATAGTCTACTTCTTAATATCAGAATCAGATGTAAATCGATACCAATACATGTGGGGTCCCCCTCATAAAAAAACAACAAAAACTAAAGTATCTTAGGTAAAAATCATCACATTTCTTCTACCATGCAAACATCTGAGCAAAATACAACAGCTACTGTATTTCAATTTAAAGGTTAAATATGGAACAATTTAATAAAAAGCTATAGTAAAAAAACAAAACAAAAAAACTCCACGGGGCGTTTAGAGGTGTGCAGAATGAAGGTACAGTATGTCCTTTAAAAGCTATATTTTAATTAAAAAATAATCAAATATTTATTTTGACGGGCACAACACCGGGTTTATGTTTACATCTACCAGCCACTAGAGGGCACCATTGCGGGTTTCCAAATGAAAGTATAATGTAAAGTAATCGGTCCGCTCAGCACAGCAAGGCTGGCACTGTGGAAAATGGCGGACTCGGCAAGTCAAGCAGCTGCTTCTGAGCCCAGAAGATGTCGTTATCCTTCTCAGAAGAGGAGCGACCGTAAATGATCTAAAACCAGAGTGAGGCCCGGAATATACTTGCTGTTTATCGATGCGTACACGTGTTTAAAATGGCTGCCACATGTAGTTTGCATTGATTTGAAGCGTCGTTTGTGCGCGTCCCCCGAACTTAATGCGACGCGTCCGAATGCTGCAATATATGAGTAACCAGTAGGTGGAGTTGACAAAACGAGCAAGACACACTCACCATGGTGACTGCTTCTCTGGTTTAGAGGTCTTTCACACTGTCTACGATACCGCTGCTGTTTTCTTTTCTGTCGTGATCTCAAAATTAACCAGTTACTGATCTCTTCTATTGATGCCATGTTTATTTTGGTTGTACCAACCATAGATATCATATATATCACTAGATGCCTTACCTGCGTTGTTCGTCAATTGGACGAACGTCCCTACGCGTCGGCCATCTTACCTCGGACAGCTGCCCCCTTTCATTGGTGTCAATGGTGAATGTACTATTTAAATAACTCTAACTTGCTCAATTTTCAACCAAATTTCAAATGGTTTGGTTTGTTATAAACGCCAGAGATGTGGCTGTAAAATATGATGGATTTGGCCCGTTAATTTAAAAATGTTAAAGTATGTCCTACCAAGCCTATGTGTCATAAGGTTTGTAATAATGCAACCTGCTTGTAAATCCGTTCATTTTTAATCGAGTTAAGAGTGTTTTTGTTTAAGTTGTTCACTCACCTTCCATCTGCTACCATTGAGACCGGAACGTAAGCTGTCCGAGGTAAGATGGCCGCCGTGTAGGGACGCTGTCGACTCCCAGTTAAGGCATCTAGTGATATATATGATGTCTATGGTACCAACAAACCCAGCTCTCTATCCGGTCTGAGTACTCTAGTTTGCCCCCTAGTGGAACACTCCAGTACTACATGCAGTGCAGCGCCGTGTAGAAGCAAGTATGTGAAGAAAGACGCAGCCTGCTGCCTGCGCCAACGCGAGGTTAAAAAGCGAGTATATTCCAGCCCTGAGGTCGTCACTGGACATGGTGCTGGCTGGTCACTTCACGTATCGGCAGCAAACCTGGCATCTCAATGGCTGGAAACCTTGTTCTGTTGTTGCAACTACAAACTCCACAAACTAGATGTCACTTTGGTGTTTGTGTTCCATATTAAAACCTTTAAAGGGACACTAGGATTGTACCAACACAATGACACTAGTCAGTGTCTTGATGCAATCTGCTGGGTCCCTTATATAGGAAACTTTTTTTACTGATTGGCTTATGAACTGAACTGTATTGAAATGTTTACTTTGTGAAGTGCCTTGAGACGACTCTTGTCGTGATTTGGCGCTATATAAATAAACTGAATTGAATTGAATTGAACTAGTCAGTTTTGGCTTGTTTTTAGCACCCCCTAGTGTTCAATGGTGAAACTGAAAGTAAAACTTATCTCTCCTTGCTGCGCGTTTGTCTTTTTAACACCTTAATCTAACTGCTGAAATGTCTCCTCAGCCTTCAGTAGTTTCTACGGGGGTTATTCATCACTAAGTTAAACAAATCAGCTGTGTTCATGATCTAAAACATGCAGGAAACATGCTGGAACCAGACTGCAGAGCCAGGTAAGTCCCAACAGACCGGACTGACAACTGTGAAGTTGCAATTAGAATATTCTGGCCACAGGGGGCGACAGGGGCTGGGTGGCCTTTCCTTCACCCTGTAAAGGGTCATTTTAGCACATACTGGCTCAAGAACATGATTTAAAAATATTAAGAAGTTGCAAAGTGTCCCTTTAAGTTGTGCCAAACAAACAAAGATTTCTCAAAACTTTACCTCAGATCTGTCGTATTTTGACATTTTGTGTGATTGAAGAAATAATTGAAGAGTTTGATGTATAATATGTGCATGGTATGTAAAAGTTGTGCCATTAAAAGAGTAAAAACAAATACCAGTAATTTCTGATATTACATTTTGATACAATAACAGCCGAAATTAAAGCTAGACCGATAATATCCTACATATAGTTAAAATAATTATGTTCATGATTACAATTTTTGATTTAAAAGTTCTCTCTAACTCAGGACTAAAGTAGAGCTGAATGCAGGAGCCTAATGAAATGCATCTGAAGCAGCCAGTGTGGGCAATACTGCCACCTGAAAAAATAAACTGAGCGCGTGTGGGATGGTGATGATGTTGGGGCAACAGGGTCAAGATGTACGGGAAATCAAACCATTCCTATCAGCTTTTATGTTATGTTTCATTTTACAGAGGACAATAAAAGCCTGTTTAAGGTGGAGAGGCGTGCAGCTCAAGCCACCTTCCCAGAGACCTTAACTTTCAGTTTGTTCATGACTCAAAGCTCTTATTTAGCAGAAGCAGAAACGTGTATTTAATTGTGCAAAATATACCAAAAAAGCCAACATCCCACCAGTCTACCACTTTTATATCCACATACTTTGAGATGGTTTTGGTTGTAAGATTGTAAGGATTGAGAAAATAATATGCAGTTTTGATTTACTGTACATAGCAGTTATGATCCACAGAAGACAGTAACATATGAGATGGATGAGGCAAACGACCTGTATGCTACTCTTTCTCAGAAAAGATACCTAATGTATGAAAACAACAAAGAGACAACCTTACAAAAATACTCAACAAATGATGCTTTCTAAATTGTAATATATGGTATGGCACTTTCAAGAAAAAAAATGTATTTAAAGACTTCAAAAGGTTTCACATGTCTCAGGAAACTTATTTCATATTTAGTTAGACATTTATCCATCCATCCATCCATCCATCCATCCATCCATCCATCCATCCATCCATCCATCCATCCATCCATCCATCCATCCATCCATCCATCCATCCATCCATCCATCCATCCATCCATTTTCCTTCACTTATTTGAGGTTTGGTCACGGGGGCAGCAGCCTTAGCAAAGGGGCCCAAACTTCCCTCTTCTTCTCCCCAGCCACCAGGGAAATCCCAAAGCTCTCCTGTTTCAGGAAGTAGAAGTTAGTGGAGAGGGCAACAGAAAATAGCAGGATTTGGAGTCGTACTCTTTATAATTTATATTCAGACATCTCGTCTCCAATTAGCTAACAGCAACGCGACTCTATCACTGACTCCATTTGCTTTGCAATGCTGATGTTTTATTATTTTTAAATCATTTTCTTGAGCCAGTATGTGCTAAAATGTCCCTTTACAAAGTTAATGAAATGTCATTCAGACCCCCACCGCCCTCTGTGGCCAGAATACCGCACTTGCAACTTCAGAGTGCCAGTCCAGTATGCCTGGTGCTGCAGTCTGCTTCCAGCATGTTTCCTGCATGTTTTAGATCATGAACACAGCTGATTTGTGTAATTTAGTGATGAACCGCTCCTGTAGACACTAATGAAGGCTGAGGAGACATTTCAGCAGTTAGATTAAGGTGTTAAAAAGACGAACACACAGCAAGGAGATAAGTTTTACTTTTGGTTTCACTAACGGACACTAGGGGGTGCTAAAAGCAAGCCAAAACTGCATAGTATAGTTAGTTCCATTGTTCAGGTGTCAATTGTGCAGAGAGCATGAGTAGATGACATCTATATGCTAGCATATGACGCTACAACTGATTTTGATACATAGCAGGAACAAAACTTGTCAACTAAAATTATTGGTTTGGACAAATCTGACAATTATAAATATTGGTGGGGACATGTCCCCAGTGTCCCATGCTAAAATGACACTTATAGCCTTCACTAAGTCCATAAAAACACTGGTAGCACAAACTCCCATGCACACTCCAGGACCCTGCAAAGCATATATGGCTGGTCCAGCGTTCCACAGCCTGGATAAAAACCACATTGTCCGAGATTCAGTTATCCGGTGGAACTCCCTCTCAATAGACCTTACAAAGAGGCTTAGTCAAGAATGTACCGTTCCAAGAATTTCTTAAAACTGATACTGTCTATCTAAACTAGGCTATTATGGACTCCTATAGATTACTTGTCTTCATTAAAAAAATATTAACAGTTTAAGGAAACAGTTACCAACCTTGAATCTGGAAAATGCTTGTCCAAAAAAAAAAACCCCGTCTTTTGGTGCAATGAGCATTTTGTACTTAAGATTGAATGAATTTAGTATCTAAAGGAATGCAATCAGAAACAAACAGACTAATTTATTGGGTTTAGTAAATATAAGAGCATCAAAAAGGAACCAAACCACATTTAGTGTCACTAACGTATCCTGCTTTGGTAAAAGGCAATAACCTTTTGCACATCAAAATCCTACCTTGTCAACAAAGGAGTCATTTTGTTAGTTTGTATGGTTCAAATTATGCTTTAGTCTTTTTAGAATGGTTCACAAAGAGTGCGTGCATTCCTGTCAAGCAAAAAATGGCGGAGAATAGGTGTTAATCGTTTGGCAGAACAGGTGATACTGATTTCTTCCAAGGATTTCGTCCAGCTCTATCTCTCTTTCTCTTTTTGAGCCTGAGGGTTGGAAGCAGAATACAAGCTCTTGCTCTATCCCAGCTCAAGACTCGGTTTGGAATGGTGAGAAATTCAATTTAAGAACAGCAGAGCTGCCCCTCCACCACTTCGCCTCACCCTTAAGTCCCCTCCATCCACTTCTCCGGGGGCAATCTCAAGGAGCCAAATCAAAACCAGATGGACCTATTGGATCTAAAGATAACAAATAGTGCCTGAGTTCCTGTCAGTTTGAGACCACCAGAGCAAAGAAACTCAGAGTGAACAAAAAGCTTCATGACATCTTTAAATCTCTTCAGAAAATAGATTTCATATTTATAACTACTGTAATAGAGGTAGAATAGAATAGTTTTGTTGCTTTTTACATTTCGTATAGAGGGGCTTATATTTAGAGCTCTGGTGTTGTAAAGCCTTCACTAAGATCTCTAGGTGGCATACGCTCGTTTCTGTCAATCGATACACTTACGCCCACACACGCTCAGTGAGAAAAGATGGAGTAAGTGTAAACAAAAAAGGAGAGGGTGACCCCGTAACTCCTCACAACCTCCCTCTAGACGGACCAAGAAAGTGTCCTTTGTAACAAGAGTTTCCTGGATGTAATTAAAAGATATTGGGCCCAGCTCAAAAGGGGAGAGATGAGGCTCAGGGTTGAAGGAGGCTATGCGAAGGGTAAGATTCCCTCCTCAGCTCTTCGTTTCATGTAAGAGCCCCCGGAGCTGAGCCCTGACGTTTGTCCAAACAAGCGGTGCGCTCTCTCCTACGAGTTCTGGAGAAAAGACCAGGCAGTTCTCAGGGCCTTAGGGCAGGTGGTTCTGATTTAAACAGGGTGTGTGTGGGGCGAAACAGACCGCGTTTATGTTCGCTTAATAGCAGTACACGTGTCGTCACGTCCAGTGGTGGAAACATGCTGGGTGAGTGATCTGTTTTTCACACCGCTGAGGCCTGACGCCAATAAGAACGTCCAATTATCCTTTCAAAGTTTCCCCTGACTGCAGTCACACCTGCGTGGCCTTGCAGAGATACCAATAATAATAGAGAATCTGGTGTTGCTGCTGTTTGCTTTGTAAAAATATCCCTCATAACAGGTAGGCAGCTGTGAAAAAATTCAAACAACCTGCAAAAACACAAATAGTGACAGACTGTATTGTCTTTATGGATTAAAGCAATGGATTCTTTGGTTTTTCTTCACTGTTTCTGAGTTTGGAAAAAGATAACATCAAAATTTAGCATTATTTTTCTGTGATTGATTACACAACAGCTCTTCATCATTTTAGTACTACGTTCTGTATTTTCAAACCCCTCATAAAGTCATAATTCAGAGTGAAAATGGCCTTCATTGCAGCTTTTACAGACACTTGTTTAATTTTAAAGAGCAAGTTCACTGAGAAACCACTTTTTAATTATTATTTTTGAAAATGATCACTGAGTTTAACATGCAGGCTGAACATCAAAATAGTCTTCTACCCCTATTTCCTGAATTAGCTTCTGATAGAAAATAGACAGATAAACACTCGGTTCAAAAAAACCTGACAGATCTTCGTCACACTGTCACTTATCATTCATGGACTCACCCATCTTGACTCACGATGGGGAAGGTTGTTGTTTTAGCGTCCAGGAAACAGCAGAGAAAGTCTCGGCTAGTAGAAGCTACCCGTTAGCATTAGCAACGCCACCACACACCAGAACTCCTCCAGGCTTGTGTTATTTGTGGAGATAAAACATCAAAGTCAGTGGTAGAGTCGTGTTACTGTTATCCAATCAGAGGCGAGATATCCAAATATCAGGAAATAAGACTCCAAATCCTGCCGTCTGAAGCTACTTTCTCCTCCAGCTGACTTCTACCTCCTCAAACAGATGCACCGGAGCTTTTTTTCCACAGAGAATGACTTACAAGTCATTCATTCCTACTAGAGACCAATGCAAATAGCCTATATTAAAAATATCAATAAAGTTGAGCTTTAAAGTTGCAAAGTTGTTACTAATGCAAACTTGACCTTTAGGAGATATATTAATAAAAAAGCATGTGCTGGTTCCGATTTATTTTCATTGCATGCATTTAGGAATATAGTGCATTTAAATAGACCATTGATTTGAGTCCAACACATTATTTCTACCGTTCTAAGACCATTTGTTCACCTTAATGGGAATTGCTGTAAAGTCTCAGACACAAGCCAGTGACTCGATGCAGTCTGCTGGGATTCCTTATATAGGAAACATTTTACTGATTGGCATAATCAACTGAACTCAATTGGAATGTTTATTTTGTGAAGTGCCTTGAGATGACTCTTCTCGTATTTTGGCGCTATAAAATAAACTGAATTGAGTTTAATTAATTGTTTGTCCTTCCTTAGTTCTTCACACTTTGATCCTATCTATAAAACAATTAAAACACCCAAATCTTGCCTGCACTCGAACATTCGTTTGAATTATTAGGATTATTTATGAAATGGTACCAGCATTCTTATCTGAGTCAACTGACCAAAGTTTTCCTATGCAAAGGTAGTATTTGTTCAATTTAAATTTCATTTAAATCATGAGTCTAGGCTAGTTCTATGTCAAACCATTACTGTCCAAGCCTGGGATCAGTGTGACTCGAGATTTGGAATAAAAAACAGCTCCCACCCACTTGCAGATTGATTTCCAGATGAAGGGAAAACACAGCAGCTGGCTTTGTCCAGTGTTTTCATTCAGTGGTTTCCACTCTGATCAAATGGCCACGCTGCAGCCTTTAATGATCTCAGAGGTTCCCCACTGCTGGGTCATCTGCTCGGCTCCGTATCACCTCCAGGCTGGGCCCTACTACTGGTCAGGCGGTCTCGCAGTGGGGCCCTTTCCATCAGATTTGTATTTATTCATCCAGCATGGGGTCTCTGTTCCTTCTGCCAGTCCTGCTGAGAGGCCTCTGTTGTCCAGAGAGCCACAATGCATCAGGACTCTTTTATGCCATAACTCACGCTGAGGAGTTTTCGCTCAAGGCGCTAAATTGAGTTGAACGCATTGTTCAAACGTTGAGTTTTCTTCTAGTGTGTTAACACAAGCTCGAGAGCAGACTCGGGAGTGCAAAAGTGCTGCTTGTGTACATGTTTTGGCTCTTTAAACCTTTCAAGGCAGATAAATGAACTCCCTCTTGACCTTTTGTCCATGCAAACATCTACTT
This sequence comes from Aphyosemion australe, assembly GCA_006937985.1. Classification (NCBI taxonomy): domain Eukaryota; kingdom Metazoa; phylum Chordata; class Actinopteri; order Cyprinodontiformes; family Nothobranchiidae; genus Aphyosemion; species Aphyosemion australe. The sequence continues at coordinate 173,326 of SSNS01000405.1, read as the reverse complement.
ATCCTGCTCCTGTCATGTTTTATTGGATTCCTTTTGACTAGTCTCATACATTTGGTGTAAGATTACACACACACACATGCTCACATGCTTCAAACCTTTCATTTATTACAAAATAGAGCATACTAGTCATTCTTCTAACATATCCATATTATCCACGTCTCAGTAATGCTCTCCCATCCCACCCACAGAGTTGGTCCTCCCTCCCTCTGCACAGTGATCGATGAGCTTAGCCGCGGTCTCGCTGCAGCAGAGACTGTACTGAAGGGAAAAGACCCTTGGTCTGTTCTCTGCCTGACTCCCAAAAACAGCTCCAATGTCCAAGAAAAACACAGTGCAAGGCACCGAAATGGCAACCCGCACGGCCGCTGCTGTTGTAGTATGAAACGTTTCCCACGATGGAGTTTGAGACTGGATAGGACTGGATAGATGACCCAACCCTGAAATTAAAGGACAAGGGTCAGATTGAGGTGAAAGATGGAATTAGTTAATGGGTTATTTAATTAAATTAAAACGAGCACATCACACATGGAACTGCGTACTCAACCACAATACCCAGACAATCCTATTTATATCGCTCTTTTTTTACATTTGCTGAAAGAAAAACATCACTTTTTGGGGGATCGCTGATACCTGAACTAAGCTAAAAATTCCTCACTGGTTTGTTCTTGGGTTTGGCAATTTTAGGTCTGCCTTCATTTGAGGCCGGTCTGCTTTTAGACAGGGGAAACAGGAAAAGAGTCACAGTGCTGCGGTTCATTCTTCAGGCCATATTCAGCTGACCACACAAAGAGCCCATTTTCGAGGGAGAAATTTTATGTGTTGTGTGGCAGGCAGCGCAAGCAAAAAAGATTTACTGTGTCTGCATCTATTCAGGGGTGTTTGGACCACGGTAATACTCATACTAGTGGGTTAATTTCAGGGAAATGCCAGGAGAGAAACTATTAAATTAATACTAATAATCATGATTTCAGGAATCTGTTAAAACACAGATTATAAACAGTAACGAATATTTTACACTTAAATACAATTTAACCTCTATAACCTTTTGCAATGGCAGTTGACCTTTTATGGTTTTAAAATTTTAAAGGAATTTATAATAATATGTAGGGGTGGGACTCGATTAAAAAATTAATCTAATTAATTAGAGGGTTTGTAATTAATTAATCTTGATTAATCGCATTTTAATCGTTCAAGAAAATTTGCCCATAAAACAATTTCTTAAATTAAAAATAATGAGGCAGAGAATGAAATAATAGACATGGACATTATTATTGTAAAGTCAAGCTCTTTTAATTTCTGTATTTCATTCAAGTCAGGTAAATAAAGTTGTTTTGATCTGCTGCTGGCGTAGACTGGAGCTATTCCAGAAGCTTCACTACTCAGCCTTCTATCTCCATGACTGATTAGTCAATTTAGATGATTGACACCTCTTTTGATCGTTAGGGCCAATAGAATCACATAAATTAGATTGACAGCTCAGTCAGCCAATGAGACGTGTCTTAACACAGACTTACACAAACCAGGAAAGAGAAAAGTTCTACTGGATGTTTGAGTTCAAAGCCTGTTTTTCTGGTGAAAATGACTTTGTTTTCCATCTAAACTGTTTTCAGTGTGACACAAGAGGTAGGGCTAATAGTAAACGATAAGAAAGTCTGGATAAAACAAACTTTTCAAGGTGAAACATCAAAGGTAAGAGACAGAAATGAAGGCAAAAACACACACGAAGAGGGATTTCCACTCATTTGATTGTAGTTTAAGTTTTGTTTGGAGCACAAAAAAAGGTTTGCATGGTCTTGTAGCTGAGGTGCAGCTTGACGATATTTATTGATATTTGGGGAATGTATTTTGCTGCTAAACCTCAAAGCCCCCCAATGGGGGCAATTGGGGGACCCACTGACCCAAATTGTTAAATGCGTAAACTTTTTTAACAAGTTATTTTTTTCTAATTAATTAATCAATCATAATTAACACTTTAAATTCCCGCACCCCTAATAATATGTCAACAGGATGATTTTAAATCTGTAACTAAAAAAAAAACAGAAAACAAGAAGAAATTTGGTACAAATGAATAAAGCCTTTTATATTTTATGACTTTGCAAACAAACTATTATGCAAAAACATGAAAAAAAATCTACTTTACCTTTACAGAGTATTAAAGAAACTCTAAATTTAGCCCAAATTATCAGGATTTTAAAAAGCATTTGCAAATCAAGTGGCCTTTTGAATAGTTTGCATCTTTTGTTTTGCAACTGAATTCAGTTTGTAAATCTGTGTGTGTGTGTGTGTGTGTGTGTGTGTGTGTGTGTGTGTGCATGTGCGTGTGTGTTCACGTTGCTTTAAAAAGGAGGTAGCACTCGGAGAACCTAACAATGACCCACACGTATCCTGTGCCTGTCAAAATTTTGAAGACTCTACAAAAACACCCTTTCAGTCTTGGCGTTCCAGGTTTTGTTCCCGTTTGAGCGAGCCTCTCCTGAGATTTGAAAGAAATACTCTCTCGTCTTTGAACTAGAAAGTGGATTTTTTAACTTGTTCTGTTTTGTTTGTGTTTGTTTTCGTTGGTGGAGACACAAAACCTGAGGGAAATACAGGAAATCTTGATAAGATATGGATCAAAGAGTGGTTTCTTGTCAAATTCATTAGAAAGTTCAAGATTAGGACGTCTTGCAGCTTTATAAATGTTCTGAAGGTTCTCAGTCAGGTCATGGTAATCCAACGGGGTTCGAATGAAGGAAACTGGATTTTCTTCGGTTTCTTGAAGTCAATTCTGAACTGACAAAGTTCTTGGATGAGAAACGAAACGTTTTCAAGAAACCAAAGAAGTCCAGTTGCCTTCAGGCTTTACAAATGCTTTTTCACCCATAAAGTCTCAAATTTTACCATCATGTGCTGTCTCAGCTATCTGCCCTCCTCCATCACCACCGTAGGCCACATCAGCACACATCAGCGTGGGGGAAACACTCGGCTGATTGCCTCAGAGCAGGAACCCGCTTGACCAAAAGTCAGCAAGAAATTAGCAGAGTGGTTTCATTTTGAGGCTAACACACACACACACACACACACACACACACACACACACACACATACACGCACATACACGCACACACACACACCTGAATTCATTGCCTCAATCCCTCAGTTTCTATCCCCTCTGCTGCCTCACTTTGCCCTAAACTTTTCTTTCTCTTATCATTCCACAACGGCAGTCTTCTGGAGGTACGACAGCATCCTGCCAGCTAGCGCTAAACCCTAAATAATGTAGCTGCATGGGCTGCTCAGCTCGCACTGTTTGCTTTAATGGGTCACTGACAGCCCGACCCAAGCAGATCCTTTTTTAAGAGTTTATTGCCCAAATTTGGACCAGTGCTCTCATTGTGCATTTGCAAGAGCCGAGTTCAACAATGTAAAGAGGACCACCCATGCAAAAATGAATGTTATGATAGAGGGTGCTTTTGTGGTAGCTCTGTGCAAACGGACCACATTACTGCTGACTAAGAAAAGAGGAGAGCAGTGCCGAACCAGCAGAGGGCGGCCGGCGCTCTGGAAAGACTCCCGGGACGTTTCTAGGCCAACGTGAACTCCCTCCCATATTCTCAGAGTGTCAAAAATAACATCTCCCCTTACTTTCATGGCTATAAGGGAAATTTAAGTAGGATGGTATGAAAACCTCCTGCCAGCCAAGTGTAACGGTAGAATCTGTAAGAAGATTTTGTTCTTATTAAAAGCCTGAGTGTCTTCTCAAGACTTTTGCAACATGACTGTAAACTTTAATTTAACTTTCACAGTGGCTCCGTGGTTCGGGAGATGATTATTAGTTCAAATTTCAAAAATTCCAGCGCAGAGCGTTATGCAGGTAAAAGGTCAGCTGACACTACAAAATAAAAGCATGTATTTTGGATTTCAAGAAAAAAAAAAGTATTTGAAAGCCACAAACAGCACCACTCCCCCACTCTCTCCTTGTAGTTCTCATGGTAAGGACCGTCACGGACCAATCCAAGGCACCGGGACCTTGGTGGTCTGGGGAGTCTCCGAGGTGGCACAGCCGCAGGCCTGCAAAGCGTAAACAGGACACTGGGGGATGGAGGGATGGAGGAAAAAGGGATTGAGGGATGAGAATGTGGAGTCAGCAGCCTCTCCGCCCTGCCCGGGGAAAAGGAAAGCGGGTAAAGCCTGTAGATTCAGCGCTCACACAAACAATAGAGACGTAGCTTAGAGGATAACGCTTCAGTCAGACAGAGGGGTTACTCACATATCCTCCGAATTAATAAAACTGAGATCACAAACTTTAGACGTTCCACTGAAACCCAATCAATAAGATTTAATTGTTAAAAAACTGTTATTTTAATTTGTGACTTACTGCAGTTTCAAAAACTTTTGTAATAACTTATTAAATCATCTTTCTTCTCTTTTGGTGTCCGCCATTATATCTTAAAGAGAAACATAAATTGCTTTGATCAAAATTAGGATTTATGCACAAATACATGTAAGGAGATCAAAAATTACAGTAAAATACTTTGTAAAGTACTTTGCAAGATGCATCATCCAAATGGGGAATTTAAAAATGATAACATCTGCATAATAATAATTAGCAAATTAAGAATAAATGTGTTGCAAAGTAAACACCGGTTCAATTTTGGCATTAGTGTATATAAAATAATCTATAAAGATTTATTTTTGCATTTTAGAGCTTGTAATTATTAAGTTGATGCAAATTTGAATATAAATGTGGAACTGGATGCATGTTTTGCAAAATTCAGACCAAAGAATGCATATTTGTCCTACAAGTTAGACAAAAAAATTGTGTTTTATAAGCAATTTCTTTCAGGTTTTCATTATAATTCACATAATTAAAACATTTCTAAAACAAAACACACTTAAAATGTACAAGAAAGTATTTCTAATTGCATTTAAATACCCCAAAACAAATCACAAAGGACAAATCACAGTTTATATTTAACAATTTACATTAAAACCCAAAAGAGCTGACCTATAAAATGATGAAAGATAAAATAAAAGATGTCAAAAGTCTGACGAAGAAGAAAGTTTGAATCTGATTCCCATAAAGTGTGGAATTCATCAGAGCCGAAGTCCTGAGGGACTGAGAAACGAGTAGCCAATATCCACAAGTTCGACACACCACCTGTTTCTAATAATATGACCACTGAGGGTGATGACAGGTTGAAAAGTGATTTACCTGAGTGAGTTTTTATTACAAATCTTTCCTGCATCGTTCCTCCTGCTACTTAAAGAATCAGACAGGCCTCGTTGTGGAACCCAAAGCCTTTGCTAAAAAGCTTGTGGCTTCCAACCAACCCTCATGATAAAGACAGATGAGGTGAAGTGGCACGAGAGATTTGTAACTGGCTCAGTTACAGAAAAAAAAGATGGATTCACTGTTTTTTTTGGAAGAAAACAAATAAAATCAAGTAAAATTGAATAAAAAGTGCCGTTACTGAAGCTAACAATGACAATAAACCGTCTTTGTAACTGAATTGTCCTTTGAGAAGCAGTTTTTTCCCCACCAATGGCATTTTTAGTATTTTCTTTGAGAATCCGCATCCAAAGCAGTGTACTTAGTCCGTGTTTTTATAGATCCAGCACCCGTCATCTGGGTTTTATCTTTGGTGAATGTGCCAAACGGGAAAGCAGAGATGAAGCCTGTTCCTCCAGGAAATATAGGTATCTAATAGATCTACTCCCCTCTCACGTTTTGACAGCAAAAGCAGGTCTGGTGAACTAATGGCATAGTTCTGCCTCTGCCAGGGGGGAGAAATTCACCGCCACATGGGAAGCCACAATCCTAATAGGCAGCTGGAAAACGAAACGCAGACATAAACCACCGCACAGCCTCCTCCAGGAGGAAGATGAAGACACTCGGAGTAACAAATAACCTTTCCAGAATTGGGACAGACTTTTATATGATTCATTTTATGTTCCAGGTTAAAATGGGGCAAAATATCCACAGATAATCTAAATTCGATCATATTTCACGAAGACGTTTCCTTTCTCGTTTCCTGGATTGCTGAGAGACGTAATAAAATCCACACTGCTCGCTTCCTTTAAAGCCTGGAGCTTGTTTCAATGATGCTCAAAATGATGTGAATGTTTATGAATAACAAACTGAGTGAGGGAGGAAAAACAGAGCTGCATGGATGTAAAAACACCTTTAAATGCATCGGTCCTGATGAAAAAACTAAGTTTATTATCAGTTTAAAGGTTGAATGTGGAAGACAAACACCAAAGCGACATCTAGTGTGTGGAGGTTGTAGTTGCAACAATAGAACAAGGTTTCCAGCCGTCAGGATGCCAAGTTTGCTGCCGATACGTGACCACGTCCAGTGACGACCTAAACTCACTCTGGTTTTAGATATTTTATGGTCGCTCCTCTTCTGAGAAGGATAACGACATCTTCTGGGCTCAAAAGCAGCTGCTTGACCTGCCGAGTCCGCCATTTTCCACAGAGCCAGCCTCCCTGTGCTAAGCGGACTGTTTATCATATTTGGAAACCCACAACGGTGCCCTCTAGTGGCTGGTAGATGTAAACATAAACCCAGTGTCAAAATAAATATTTGATCATTTTTTAAATTAAAATATAGCTTTTAAAAGAAATGCTGTACCTTCATTCTGCACACCTCTAAACGCCCCATAGAGGTTGTTTTTTTTAACAAAATATAGCTTTTTATTAAATTGTTTCATATTCAACCTTTAAATAATAAAATGGGATTTTTTTTCAGTTAAATGAAATGTTTTTCACACATTTTTCAAAAAAAAAATTAGGCTGTAAAGTAAGAAATAGAAGATCAAATGGCAGGATTTTTGCAAGAATAAAATGCTAGGCTATGAAATACGATAACTTTGAGGAAATCACTATTAAAAATAAGCACAATAATAAATAATAACAATAATTTGAGAAAAGAGTTTTAGATGAAAGTCAAAAACCCTAAAGCATTTGCAATTTTAGATGAAAAAAAATCACCACAGCAAAGCAAAAAATAGACGTTAGCATGTAAGTGGGGGATAAACCTTTTGGTGTCTTGCATGTGAAGTTATGTTTTTGATAAATAAATAAAAACAGCCTTTTTGGGAAGCAAGGAGAAGCTGGAAAAAGGAAAACAGCTGTGTTCCATGAAAGAGACTAGAATTTAAGGCATGCTTGATTTCAGTACCCCATGAATTACTTTCCCTCATTGTTTCTGTGTATTTGTGTATGTGGAGGGTGTGTGTGTGTGCGAGGGTCACGCTGGCCTTTCGTGTGCTGAAGCACAGAGCATGAAATGGCTCTAGATTGGCCATGCTCGCCCTCAGAGGAGCGCTCTTTTGAGATCATATCCAAATCCCTCAGAGAGGCCATCCACAGGGTCGCTGCTTATTCAATTAGTCTGAAGCCAAAGCTTTAAACAGGGTAGGGCGAGGAAGAGTGTGAGAAAGTATACATGGAGAGGATGGTGGTCCTCATGTCTGTGGATGTTGGAGGTGATGCTGTGGGGCAGTTGTGAAAGCTTCATCCCAAATCCTCTCTGATCTGGCTCTGATTATGTTTCTTTTATCCCGCTGAAAAGGCGAAGAAGCCAATTTCAGAGGGCAAAAGCGTGAAAGTGGGCTGAAAATATCTGGTGATGGTGTGCCTTTGCTAAATGCAGATTAGGTCCTTAGCCAGAGGGTGGCGCCTATATTACATCTCATGAGAAGGTGTTAATAACTTGGGAGGCAAGAAACAAAAAGAAGAAGAAGCCAGCGGTTTGTGCTCAGAGGATTCTATTTTTTTCCATCTTTAAATAATTAGTTATAAAGTAAGTTTATACCTCTAAAGAAGCTGATTTTACCAGTTACAAACAGGCTAAGTTTCATATTTATCTTGCAAAGGGGTCAAAGAAGTTAAATATTTTGTTGAGTCACAAGAAAAAAAAAAAAATTTAAAGAGATATTCCACCCAAAATTGAAATTTTGTCTGTTGACATATTTCCCAGAGTTAGAAAAGTGGGAAAAGCATTTTGTAACCAGCCTGTCTACTTTAGCTTAGCATAAACAATGGAAGTGAATGGCAGGTACCTGCCATTCACTTCCATTGTTTATGCTAAGCTAAAGCTAAACTAAAGCAGACAGACTGCTGCCAGATCAGGAGAATTACTGCACTGGTTACAAAATGGAGGGAGAGAATTCTGTAGGTGATGGGCTGAGCGACTGAATGCTCTTGGACCCTATGGTCCAGGTGGATAGAGGTGCACAGAGAGATGGAGGAAGAAGATCTGAGAGAATGGGTGTGGTTGCAAATCTGCAACACTGAGGAATCAAAGAGTAAGGAAGATGTTTAACAGGGAGCCTGTGCAGCCGCTGCAGAACAGGAGTGACATCTTTAGTGGATAGGGTTCTGATGAAGCTGCTTGGGAAGAAATGAATTTAAATATGTTTATTCTAAACACATTATAGTCAGATATATATGTTGGAACATATATGTTTTAATGTCTGATGCATTTATCAAAGGCCAGTTCAAATTATAAAGTGAGTTCTGTAGAAAGTTCATAGACTCTGATTTAGAGTTAAAGCGGCTCTTTGGAATATTTCTTTTATCTAATGGCACCATCTAGTGGCTGACAAGCGTATCACACCAAGAGTCGTTCGATTCGATGTTTTAAGGTGGCAACTGCACATTTCTTGTTTATGAATGTGCTTCTGTAGCCGACAAACAGAGCTAAAACACGTTGTTTTACAAGTATTATTCTCATGTCATGTTGTGTTTTCATATATTTATATTTTAAAGACTTACTTTTTCGTGAAAAGTTCATCATTACTGCATCAGCCGAGGTACTTCCTTAACTTTCAAGCACGTGAGCGGTTGTCTAACGCTATTGGTTATTTCTGGTCGGCGATCAGTTTCCTATTGCACGGAACTTTACGGGGCAGGGGGCGGGCTTAGCAAAAAAAACAACAAAAAAACATATCGCTTACATTATATCACACTACATGATAAGACAATCACTTTTACGGATTTCTGAAAAATCATTCATAATTCCTGAAAGTGGAAAACTCTGAACTGCTGCTTTAAAGCTGGGTTAGTTCTGGTTATTAAACACATTTGGGAAAATAAAACTCTACATTATATCAAGTAAGCCCATGAACTGGATCAGATTTTTACAGCACTGTGTCCTCCACAGTCTGTGGGGGTGAAAACAAGCAATATCTTAGAGTTACAGTGAGTTGATGGACAGTGACAGGTAGACTAAACAAGGTGGAGATGATGACAAGCGCTTTGGAATCCGAGCGTGGAAAACCAACAAGGCTTGTCACTCTGGAGGTTTAGTGGCTGTGACACTAGTTGCTATGTGTACGTTAAAAATCGACTGAAACCCCTTTTCCTGACCACCATCTTGCATGTAACCAAACACGTTGTGAATCAGGTTTCACCTCATACAAAATCCACATTGTAGCAGCACAATTTTAACTGTTTTATATGAGAAAAATGCATTCCTAAAACCTACTTTCCCCCTCATATTTTGTACATTCAGTCTAGAAATGCAGTTTGACTCAAATGAATGCTTCACATGGTTTATGCAAAGTGGAAGAATGCTATGAAGTTGAAATATTTTCTGATTGTTATTCATGGTCCTGCTGGTGATGCAGAAAATAACATTAAGCAGGAGTAAATAATCACCTGATAATCTCAAAACATGAGGTAAATTTACAAGCAACAGTGATAACTTTGAACAGTGTTGCTGAGCACAGATCAGAGCTGCAGTAAAACTGTAAATAAGCAGCAGGTGATCCTGTAAATGCCTCCTGCCCTCCCAAAACAATGAAAATCCACCATTCTTGATAAAAGAAATAAACATTTAAAGCTGAATTTGTACAGTGGATAACAAACTGTACTGTAGTAACAACGGCCACACAGCAATCTGTTGAAATCTGTTTATATTTATTAAAAAAAAGAAAACTACTCTTGAATAAAAGCCAAATTATGCATTTAAAGGAACTGTATCATGCTATTTTAAACCCTTCAGAGCAAGGATAGGCCCATAGGATTCCCATATTACTGTTATTTTCTTGAGATATTTTATCAACCTGGAAATAAGACGCTTGGATTCCATGAGATCCCGCATCCACCCATGTGAAATTCACCCATTTCATAACGTAACCCTAGATCCTGAGCAGGGCATCAAGGATGATGAAGAAAGGAGGTTTTGCAACACGCACGCCAGTGCTGAACTGTGCAAGTCGACGATGGGTCAAGAGGCTCACAGCCCCCTCGGAGAATAAGCCGCTAACGCACAAACACACACACCACTCGGTAAGAGAAAAGGCCTGAATTATTGTCCCCTGACGCTCACCCACCAAACTTTATGACCAGCCACCAGCTAGCAGTTAGCATTTTGGTTGTACTCACCACACTGGCCTATCCATCCAGTGGTTTTAATGTTGGAATGGTGCCGTTTTGAAGAAGTAATCCATCTGAAAAGCCACTCCAGTACTGGCAACGGTCTAACAAGCAGTCAGTGAAATCTCTGTCACAGACAAATACATTCTTGCTTGGTTAGAGCTCCTGCAGATTTAAATCCAACCATTTCTGGCGAATAAACTCTTCTTTGGGATGACGGAAAAAATTCCTGTACCTGTTGCAGCCAAAAGCCTAGATAAGAATGAAATCACTTCTTCTCAACTGCAGAGATTAAATCAAACCATGCTCGCCACCCGGAGAGAGTGGGCATTAGTGTTTACAGTCCAGAGGAGGCGGGTTCCAGATTCAACACTACCTGGATGGGGAGGAGCAGGGAATGATGACGCTAACCGGGCCCATCCAGTCATTTGTAATAATTGGGCAGACCAGCAGTTGATGCATGCATGAAACCAAAAACCACTTTTGGGGTGTTTTTCATGAGGAAATAACAGTATAAGATGCTCAAAAGCTCTAAAAATGCAGCATGATATGGGTCCTTCAAACCACAGTAAATGCATAAAAAAAGTATTTTGCTTTAATCTCTTTCCAGTTCATTATTCTCACTCTATTTCTGTTGAAAACACAAGATAACTCTAAGCCTCCAGGTTGCTTTAGCCTGAGTGCAGGTTTGGAGTCAGTGCAGATCGTTACAGCGGGGCACATTTGGTATCCCAGCTGAATATAACATGAAAACCACAGTCAGCTGAAGTACAAATGAGTGTGGCACAGCAGAGCCGATTCAAAGAGCTCTCTGCTGTGGTGGGGAGGTGTGTGTGGGGGGGCAACCTTCTGCCAACAGTATTTCAACAAGCCAGCGTCTGTCAGAGCCAGGCAGTCCAGAGTACATAGCTTACCGGAAACCAGTGCAGTTTGATTGAGTTCCTGTTATTGACTGCTTTTCTTTTTTTTTGTGGAGTGCAGGGTTTCTGCCAGATTATTTTCCCCCCATTTCTGCCAGCTGTCAGAAGCCAACATGTACAGGGCTATACTCAAACACCCAAAATCCCTAAAGAATTCCACTTTAGTGATTAGTCATCCTGTTGCATACATATACAATACAATATTTGATAAGAATTTGAATGTTTGCTCTTCTTTATAGGGTTCAAGGACCTACGTGCTGCGTCTCGATGTGTCCTGCAGGAAGCTAAGAGCATCCCTCCGACCGTAAATCAGCTCAGGCGTTGGGATGCTCCCGTTCAGAGGAAGGCTAACTATGTGGGATGGAAGCGGTGGAAGTTATGCGGTGAGAGGTAATGCATTGTTTGGCCCAAGTCCCAGGCCACAGTGAGGCCGGTGCTGGCTGGAAAGCCTGAAAGATGTGTTTGTTGTACAATAAGTCGTAGCGCCATTGCCATCTGGGTATAGACCTTCGGTCAGTGCTGCACATAAGTGAGCGTGTTCCTCTGTGCCAGAAATAATAATGATAAAACAAAGAGGCCCATTCATTTTCCCCCTCCCCAAAGATGTATTTACTGCTTAAGTGATATTAGAGATTCAGTGAAGATTAGCGAAGGAGCTTTTTCTTTTAATGTCACGGCAAAGGGCATCCAAGATCCTTAAATCTGCTCAAAATGGCACCCAGTGGATAGAAGTTAAACATTGGCCACATCTTCAGCAGCTGCTTAAGCAGAGCAGTGTGTGAGGACGATTAATCTTGTTGTGTCACCCATGAAAGTGAAAAGAGTGTTTTATAACGCCATTACACCTAAACATCTATTTAATTACTGCAAGGGTGGAAAAGAATGACTATATTGCATGAAGTGGAGGAGACATACAGCTACGTTTTGAAGGTATTTTAGTAACAGCTTCTACACAATTCTGTACTGTGATCATGCATTATTCATAATTGCATGGCAACCATCTTTTTTTCTAACTTGCACCTTCTTTGTGTCATCGTTTGACCCACATTCTCTTGCTACTTTTTCATTTAAAATGTTGAATTTAATTATAATTTTCTTTGGAGTGTTCTGGAAACCAGATTCAAGACATTTTCTTTATCTTTAATAAAAAACCTAAATCATGACAATGCAATATGATGTATAAATGTCTCTTGAATGTCTCTGCAACACAAGAAAAGCCCCAAACATGAGGAAAAAGCAGTTTAGAAGCAGTTTTCTCTATGGGACAGAGTCATTCTCAAATAGCTTTATAAACTAAAAAATATCCCATAGTTCATTCAGAACAATGGACCTTATTATTTTCAGATTTTCTCAAATAATATTTTCAATATCAAATATTTTACTTTTTTCTGGAGCCACATAGAATAATGGGGAATGACACAGACAATGGATGATGATGAAGAGTTTAGTACAGCATATTGAATATTTCAACCCACCCAATGCACTCCCACCTCTCCCACCTTAATCCACCATCTATTCCCATGTGGGAAGCTGTCAACTGCTGGAGGTGTTTTTCTGTTAAAAAAGGGTTTTTTCTTCTCACTGTCACCCTTTGTGCCATGCTTGCTCATGATGGGCATTGTATATCCGAGGACTTCAACAATAAAATCAATCTTTGAGTTTTAAGCTGGACAAAGGTCAAAAGTGAGTTGTTTTTTTGTTAAATGGTCTATTTTTAGAATATTTTTACAGTTTTATTTGCAGTTTGTTTCTGTAGCTTTCATCACATTTAGGGGTCTTTTTTGCAGCTTAGTTGGTTTTTTTTCTCTTGAGCTGAATGAGGTGTTTGAGTATCTTTGTAACTCAACATTTTATTAAAAACTAACACATTCAGGAGGTGATGGATGGAAAGTCCATTTGTATGCTTGTCCCTCTTGCTGTAATAATGTTCATATGGATAAAGTTACTGCCTGTTTTCTACCAACTACAAAACATAACATGATTAACTTAATTGTAGTTTTAGTTGTGTTTGGAGCATGTAAAAAAGTTTATATGGTCTTGTAGTACAAGCTCTGCAGTTAGAGGTGGAGCTTAATGATATTTATTGATATATAGGGCATAAATTTTGATCCTAAACTTTTTCGCACCCAAGTTAAAGTGCTTGGGCTCAAGGGGTAATTTTTTAACATGTTATTTTTTTTATAATTAACTAATCATAATTAATGCATTAAATTCTCACCCATAGAAAAAAAACCTTTTGATGGCCAGTGTATCAAGAAATATGTGTTAAACGTAGCATATGCCTGAGGAAATCTTTTAAGGTGGCGCTTTTATCCCCTTTTTTCACTTTCTGTAAATCTGAACTTATCTAGTAAAGACTTTGTAGGTAATAAATAAAGAACATGAGTTTGAAATGTTGAGAAGAAGTAAATCAAAGCAAAATGAAAATCTAGAGACCTTTTGAATGAACGGTACAATTTATAAGAATAAAGCTGCTTTTCAAAGACATGTCATGATATTATAAATATGATTCAATATCAGAATTGAGTCCCCACTAAACCACCTGTCAGCAAACAGCAATCCATTAAGCGCTTCCCAGTGGTGCTGATTGCTTTGCCCCTGACCCCGGTTGTTTGTTTACTCAGGGCCTGGTTGCCAGCAGGGGGGATGAGAGGGTGGAAAGGAATAATCTGAATTCCACTGAGTGGACATGTGGTGAAGGGTGCAGCCACCTCTCTTTCTATCCCCTCCACCTAAATTCACGCAAACACCCAGTCAGTCTCGGTGAGATGGGCCAGGCTCCTGACACACTGCCGGCCCACTGCCTGCCTGTGCAGCTAGAGAGGAGGGGGACGTGTTGATTCAGCTGGGGGAGGCCGAGGTGCCGAGAAGTCAAGTGACTTGACCGGGGTCAAAGCACCTCTCTCAGCCACACACACATATCCACAAAATCATATTTGCACAAACTCATAATTCACACTTACACACAGATGCACATATTATCTGTCACTTTTCTTCGCAGCGGCTGCCATCTTCACTGAAATATTTATTGCCTACAAAACTTTGGTTTTGCTCTGGAATGTGTTTATGAAACACCCCCAGATTGTTCGTCCCTCCTTCCTCTGGTGGATCATACCAACCTTTCAACATGGGCACACTATTAAGTCCAGCTCAGGTCTCACCTCTTGTTTCTGTAGCTGACTTAATCTTTGTGTGAGCCAAGAACAGCTTTGGAAGGCAGACCAAGAAGCAAGAAGCCAATATCCATCTAGCTGCTGGGACTTTATAATGTTTATCTTCAATTATTAACCTCTAGTAGGAGGTGGACTGAGCCACAAACTTGTCATCTGCACAACCAGTGTTGCGCCTGAACGAGTTCATTGAACATGTTTATGAACTCGTTCATATTTGAACTCGCTGGTATTTTGTCGGATGAACGTTAAAGAAATCGTGCTCGTTCTGGAGTTTGTGAACAGTTTGTGTACAGTTCTCTCTTGCAAGCCCTGCCTAAAAAATACTGTTAACCATAGACATTAGAAAGAGTAGATCCCGCAAATGCAACCGCCATAGGCAGGAGAGATTGATTTTAGATGCACCCTTACAAGTGTATCTTGTAAAATAAACACATTTCCACCACAGCTACTGTTTTTACGAGGGTCCACCATATTGAACGTCGAAGTCGGAGCAAAAAAAATTCTTCGACTTTCCGAGATCCGACTCTGGGGGTGTTCCAGTTAATTTTTCCTACTCCACGATGTATTTTCATCTTCTTCCCTGCTTTTTCCATGATGTATGTCAAACTGCACCATTGACTGACATCCATAGCGGTCCAATCACAGCTCTCTTTTGTAATTTTGTTGTACCGGGATGTTGGTTCAGTGACAAATAAAAACTTCTTGAATCTATTGGTTTGGTGGGCCAATCACAGTGCTCTATCAGTCAGGTGGGCGGGATGTTAGTGCAAATGAGCGAAACTAAGATGGCAGTGGCTCTGTAGCGGTCCAATCACAGCACTCTGTTGGCAGGCGGGATGTTACTGAAAAAACAAAAATGGCGACAGCTCAATTGAAATGGATTTAGCATCGACTTTGGACTATTTAGACTTGCGCTTTTCTTTGAGTTAAGAGCAGATAGCGGTACTTAAATTTATTTAGAAAAAGGATGTGTTTGCATCTTCTTTGACAGAGTATGGTGGACAGCCTCGTTGACTGACATCCGTAGCGGTGAGTTTGTCAGGTTGTTTGTTATCCAATAGCATGCGGAGACAATTTGACGTACATTGCGCCCCACGACTGAGAGTCGTCAATGGACCGTGGCCAGACTACGTATATATTCACGTATATAGGTTGGCTTGCCAGGCTAGGAATTTCCGAGTATTAAGAACAAATGGAATGTACCATTAATACGGGGGAAACATCAAATCTGGAACCATTAGTCACAGAGTTGCACCGGTTTTTATGTATTTATCAATTTATTTATTTGATTATTTATTTTCATTTTTTTTTATTCATTTGGGCAGATTGTTGTTATGTATGACCCAAATTCTGCAACTCTTTTTTTCTCATCGTAGACTCGCACTTTCCCATTAGTCGTCATCACACACTGGTGAAATTACATCTCTGCATTTGACCCACGTGGGGAGCGGTGAGCTGCAGCTGTGGCCGCGCTCGGGAACTATTTGGTGGTTTAACCCCACAATCCAACCCTTTTATGCTGAGTGTCAAGCGAGGAGGCATTGGGTCCCATTTTTAAAGTCTTTAGTATGACCCAATTGTGGATTAGAACCCACAACCTCCCAGTCTCAGGTCGGACACTCATACAACTAGGCCACTGAGAAAGACATTGAAACAGCAAGATTTTCCTCATGCTTTTGAGAAAATACTGTAGGGGTAAAAGCTGCAGCTGGGTACGAGTGTGGACTGAATGGGTGGCAACATTTAGAAAAGCCATTATTCATCATTCTGAGAGAAATAGCTCATCGCAATGTATTGAATAAGAAAAGAAATATAACTAGTTCGTTTATGGATTGTGAAGTTAGTAAAAAATTGAGTTGTGAACTATTTCATTTTAAAATGAGTGAACTGAACTAGTTCATATTTAAAATGAACCCTCCCTCTTTAAGAAGTTTTAATAAATGTTATAATGAGTTTAAAATACAAAACTCCTTGTTGTTGAGAAGATGAAACTTGGTTGAAGTATATCAGACATCTCTTGGACTACAGCACCCTGACTGCATCCTGCACAGTCTTCATCCTCCATCTGTATGAGGTTGTTTCAGATGGACTTCTCCTGACTTTTCTGACAGCACAGGAGCCTTTTTCCACCTTATGAGTCAGCCTGGCAAGGCCCAGGTGTTTTTATTCCAAACTATGAACAGTCCCTGAAGAAGATTGATGATCCTTGTTATATATGTCCAGACAAATGGTTAGGGAATTCTCTCAGCGGTGCCAGACAGCACACACGCTCCCCTGACAGGTGAGCTCGTGAAGTAATTATTGAGTGAATGAGGTGTTGTATGTAAACAAGTATAAAAATCAGGCCTTTTCCACGCTTAAGTCTTGAAATTACTAGGAGAAGCTACAGTATATGTTAGAATAAACATGCCTGAATCAGCGCTAGTTCTACTCTGTTTTAGTGCTTTTGTATAAAGCTGATGTAATGCATTATTGCCTCCATATGTGAAAAGAGCAGGTGATTGTCAGCAGGTTTTATGTGTAGACGTTGTGTTCATGCGAACATTTTGACTAGCAACTGTACAAAGCTTGTCCCATCACTGTCTGGCAAGCGGGAGTGCTTTTTTGACTCGTTATTGGGAGGACATGACAGCTTTACAGCGTTTGGCTTTGATTTACAACGTTTTATTAACCGTGCATTGTCCAGAAATAAAACATGCATTTTATCATTTCTGTCTGGTGCCTGAACAGTGAGCACTGGGACAGTAAGACAAGTTTTTCACCGTAGCTGAACATGTCCTCTTAGATGACTTCTGACAGATGACTTTTATAGCCAAATAATATCAATGAAAAAAAAAATATCAAAAGGTCCCTCTTGGAGAATGTTTCTTCACCTGTTCCTGTTTGAGTTTTGAAAAGCAATCACATAAATTGCTTTTTCTAGACCGAGTAGAGGAAGAAGCTATATTAAATTGTTCCATCGTGAAAATACCTACTTTGCATTTCAAGAATGTGCATGTTTTGGACGGTGCAAAGAAGCCGCAGCAGCCCAAAGAAAACACAGACTTGCATGAGGGGAACATGCAAACTCCACACGTGTGAGCTGAGATCCAAACAGAAAAACATTCTGCCAGGTGACAACACACCTGTGCAGATTCCAAAACTGTTTTTAGTTTTACCTTTATACCAAATTTTATGTATTTATTGTTAGGGATGTCTCCGATCCGATCGCGTAATCAGAAATTGGGCCCAATCACGTGATTTTAAAGAGGACCTAGAATGTAAATT